>JAAAKO020005021.1:0-20212 GCA_010015015.2 Bolitophila cinerea | reverse complement strand
TATATCACACCGTGTGTGCAATATTTTTTGCCGGAAATAAGTCAGGTGTGTAAAATGTATGGCTGTGCGGTGTGGCACGACGACGACGACACGCACGCGACGCTTGCGGGGTGACACATTCGACACGAATGCGTGCAGTTCATAAATTTATTGTTGCACGCGGTGGCGGCCAAGTGAACATCGCTATGCGCCCGCGCGCGGCACGCAAAAATAAATCGACTTGCACATGCACTCGCATATCGAGTATTTGGCGAGCGAGTTTTGCGCGCGGCGACTTATAACTTTCTCGAAACGAACATATTTGCAGAATTTCGTTTGAAAAGGCATTACAATATCCATTATATAAATACTATACTATCTATATATACAGTATACACACATGAAATAACGTACATTTGATTGTTATTGTTATTTATATTTTTCCTAATGTACATTGACTGTTTTGTTTTGTTGTTGACTGCATAATATCAAAATAAATAAACAATGTACGCTGGCGCACGCGTGCATACTGACACACACACACATACACATGCTGAGGAACTTTCGAGTGAGTGTGTGTATAGTAGAAGTGAATATAAATAACGGTTTATAAATTATAGATTCCATACTGCGACGCATATTAATTAGACTTATTGGCTATTTGTCGGTATTGGTAATAATTTGCTTTTCTTATATGCAAATCTCGTGATATATTAATATAAGTTTGTGTATATGTCATGCGTATTTACGTACAGTGGCAACACCACTATAAAAAAAACTTGACAATGGAGAACATTTATATATCATGATGATATATTATAGGATTTGTGAGAAAACTTGCAAAAATCGTACACTTGTTTTGAAAAAATTGAAGCCAACATTAAAAAAAAAATTGAAAAACAAAGTTAAAGGGTCGATGCGAACAAAAAACCACTCAATTTTTCTCCCTGATCATTTTAGAGTGACCACCAAAAACACCCATTTAAGAGGCCCTTACATTATATATTACTTTATTATCTAATAGTAATAAATAAAAAAAAACGTTTAAATAAGTGATACATATAGAAGCATAACCTAATTTTACAGAATGCCTCCTAAAAAAATCGATGGGTTGGTCAATGTTTGTGGTTGTAAATGATTATTTGGCAAAAAATGGAAACTCGTTTATTGTTAATAAAATCTTGATAAAAACCGTATCAATACATTTTGAACCTATCCCTCACAAGGTAATTATGCATTAGGGTGGGTCCAGTGAATTTGAGTTTGTATGGACAAATTAAACTCGAAATATTGTTTACCCCTCAGAGAACAAATGTTGTAAAATATTAAAATATTTGTTTGGCAAATATGTTTATTTAAAAAAGTCTATCGCCAGCGCGATGCATTTGAAATTACCTAAAATAGGAAAAAAATAACTAAACTGAAATATCTCAGATAATGTTTTCTTATTTTAGTAAATTATTTCAAATTTATTTCAAATACAAAAAAAACTTTTTACACCCAAAAAAACTAACTTTAGTTTTATTTTTTAAGTGTATTTTTAAATTTTCTATATTAGTTTCTGTGATCTTGCTTGCACGGATTCTTATGCGGTCTAATTAACCAACTTCCTTTAATCCAATCGAGCTTAAACTTGGCCCATGGACTTGTTGCCGATGACAATGCATTCTATTAAATTTTCCCCTAACTCTCATTAGGGGGTGACCAAATATGGTAAAAACCCTTTTTAAAAGGCACTAGATTAGGTATTATTTGTAGAAAATATTTTCTTCTTTACATTTAACCCTTTGATGCCCAATAAAAGGTTAGGGGTGGTCAAAGTTTGTTACTTATACCAAGAAAATAAGAGTTGAGAATCTATATGAAAAACATTGTTTTAAAGGGTTGATTAATTATTATTTAATATCGCGCTGGCAGTAAATTTAAAAAAAAAAACGGGTTTAATTTTACAACTTCTGTGCCCTGATGGTAAGGTAAATTCCATTTTTTTTTAATAGACCCATCCTATTTGCATGGTCTAGTTTTTTCTGTAAGGCGTTTATTTGATTGAGTGATTGATTTGGATTTATTCAAACCTCAAGAAATATAAATATTTATACAGAGTTTTAGTATTACATTTTTTATTTTGTCTTAGGAGGGAGGGGTTAAAGGATTATGATTTTGTTTTCTTTATTTGTTTTGTTTATTATTTTTGTTAATGTAAGTATGTATTTATATTTATATGTTGTAATATATGTGAATTTGTTTTGTATATGTTTGATTGCTTGTTTATATGATTGTTTTTGTTTTTTTGTTTTTTTGTTTGTTTTTATTTGTTTTTTTTTATTTTATTTGGCTTACTTAATATTTACATGAGTTTCGAGTTTCATTTTATCTACCATGATTATTTGCGAGTACTCAATAATTGTTTTGATTGACATAAACTGATCTCGGTATAGTGCAACTGTTGTAGTATCATATTTTTTTTACTGATTTGATGGCTTCATTTTGCAGTCTTTGAAGATGGTTTATTTTGACTTGTGATCCAGTCGACCAAATTGGCAAGAGATACGTTAAATGGGAATATATATGAGCATAATAAATGTTTTTTTATGTGTCAGTATTAAGAATGTGTTTTAGACGTCTAAGGGTACCTATTATCGGTTTAATTTTATTTTTCACGTGGACAATATGAGTATTCCAGGACAATTTGCTATTTTTTTTCTATTAAAAAAACTTTTTTTGTCCTTTTAAGGGTATTTGGAGTGGCCGAAATATCTTATATAATACATATACGAATAAGTAAATATTATTATAATAAATATATATATATATATATATTTTCATTATTTAAAAAATCTAAAATATATTTACTAATACGGTAATTTAAAGACTATATACGCAAATATTCAAAATATTATGAAAAATAATTTAAAATATTATGAATATTATAAATATTATTATTGAAATAATTTTTGGTTTTATTTGCGAATATTAAAATATTTTGTTTTTATTAAAAAAAAATATGATAGGAATATCACAAATAAATATAAACAAATAATGTAAAGAAAAAAATAAATTGTATACAATAATATAATATAATAAATAACAATACATTAAAATAATGTAAAGAAAAAGCATACATTGATTAAAAGAACTTGGGTTTTAGATAGACATATATGAATATAAATCTATTGTCATAATCTCGTAAACGATCGATCTACGTCATCCGGGACAAGATTCTCAGCAAAACTCTTTGCAACTAAAAATTTACGATGGAGGTCTTAAAATACTCTTGTTATAGCATCATTTTAAATACATGATTTGCAAAAATCTAATTTGGCGTATATAAAATGTAGCCCCAACGGCTCTCAATTAAACACTTAGGGGTTTTTGGGGTTGGTAATCGGACTGTAGATATATTTTAATGGGAACTATTAAAGCTTTATTCTCAATTATAGTTAGTGATAAGTACTCAAGTTTATACTATAGGCTTAGATTTTATTTGTATTTGGAGACTTAAAATATGTTAGAAACAAAAGAAATAAAATGTATTAATAATTTTAACAGACATTATAATTCCAAGATATTTCATCGTTTTTTTTTCATCGAAATATATTTCGTTTAAAAAACCTTGTAATTCTTAAAAATCAAATATCAACTAATTTAAAAAAAATATATGTTAAGTAAAAAATATAAATATCCATACCTAATGGTAATAATTGTGACATTTTTATATATTTGTGTTATAAATTGTGTTACGATCAATATCTTCCAGATAAATTCTTTACGATCAAAGTTTACGTTCAATATCATTGGCTATTAATAACCAATTGTTTTAAACCCCCTTAAAAAAACATATATGTACATCGTAGTCGCATTTGACGTGAAATACTCGTACTGTTTTACTGTTTGAGTACTCTTTACAAACACCAATTACATAACATTCTTAAACCTTTAAGTTCTGTCACCAATGGCTCATTCAATCGTTGGACTTTGTTTCTAAGAACAAAGGTCCGTTCCAGTCAACATCATATACATTGTCTTATATTCGTATATAACGCCTTTTCTGTATTCCATTTAGGTGCTCACCGAAATGTACCGTTTCTACGGTGTTCTAAATATCAAGTGCGCAAATCACCGTTCGCGGTATGGCTCACTCGCGAGTTGATGAGCCACCGTATATAACTTGATCACTGGCTGGGATCACGCTGGTCACGTACATTTGGCACAAATATAGAAGCCGCACACATAAACGTAACGTCTGTTGTTGTTCTTATTATTATTTACTTTTTTATGACCGAGATTTTTTTCACCGCACGCAGAACATTAATCTAATAACGTATATATGTACAATATATACATGCGATATTATATATACAATAATTTATGTATTCGCTGATGTTTTACCGGAAATTCGTTTGTATTTTGTTATATGTTTATAAAAATGTGACTCTGTTTTTTTTTGTATGTGCGGTGTTGTGCGCGGATACGCACGAGATAGCTGATCAGAAAATAATTATGATAATTTGAAGCATATCAAATGAATATTTAAAATGTATTTTAATACAATAAAATATACAATGGCTGACGGACGTACTCGGTGGTGGCTCGTTATGGCACAGAGTATATATATACGTGCCGCACGCGCGCACCTCTCTTGGAAAGTAGAGCGAATTGCGAAAACTAATTTCCATCGAGCAGATTAAAATCAGACGAACCGCGTTGCACGTGTCTGTTTCTAATTATCTAATATGCATAGTTAGAAAAAAAACATTTTACTGTAATGTCTAAGTATATAATTTGCCCGGAAATGACATAATTTATATATAAATTATAATATAAAATAAATTATAATTATAAATTACAAATTATAATAATTAAATATACTATAAACTAAAAGGTCAAGGTTTAATTATAATCGCGAGACAAATGCAAATGAGTAGATGAGGTTTAATGTTTTATCGCACGACACAACAGAAAACCCGTTTATGGCTTTATCATTATTTGACTAATCTTATCAAAATGTTTTCTGTTATTGTTTCTTTTATTGCTAGAGGTATATGCAAATGTTTTTGCATTTGTTTGTTTCGATTTGATTTTATAGTATACGCAATTCATACGGTTATCTCTGTTAGATTAGATATACAACAGTGGCGCAAATACATAAATAAACAGACGAGTTATTTGAACTATGCAGATACAAACATAAATAATAAGAGAATATGTAAATATTATGAATACAATGCCGGTAACACAATTCATAAATTCGCTTATCGTATGTTTTTTAATTGTTTTACCAAAATTATACATTGTACGAACATTTTGTTTTAATGAGATCATATTTTAGAGATTCGATATTTGTTCTTTACATCAGAGTTTTAAAAGGAATAAAGGACAATGGTTAGCAGTTTTTTTTTTATTTTACACATAACCACCGAAACATTTTGTTAAAATCAAATCAACTTTTCTAAATCTACAAATTATCTACAAATTTTATTCAGTATTGAAATTTTTTTTTCTTTTTCCAAAAAAAAAATTTTTAAGTTTTAAAATTTAAATATAAATAGGTTAAAAAAAAAATATTTTGAAATTTTTTCCATTTTTTTCTGTTTTTATATATTTTTTATGTTAACCGTTTTGGTAATTTTTAAGTTTTTTTAAGTTTTAAGCAATTGAGCATATGTGTCAAGTTTGGCTGTATCAGATAAAATGGTGTCAAAAAATCTATCGACGGTCATATGTACAAAGTGAAGTTTAAAGAAAGATTTTAAGAATACTATATGGTTTATAAAAACCAAAACAATAAAACAATATCTAAAATTTTAATTTAAATAAATATATATTATTTTTATAGACAATTTGAGACCAAAAACAGTTTTTATAATCAAATTATTAGTCAAAATCAATGAAATATTAAAAAAACAATAATTTCTGATTTCGAAAACTCTTTAATACAACAAATTAATTAAAATTGAATTAACAATCAACACTAAAAGCATATTCATAAAACGATGTTTTCAGATGTTTTATGTTTCTTTTATATATTCTTAAATATTTTAAAATATAAAAAAAAAACATTTTATAAAAAAGAAAATGTTAAAAGATGCAAAAAATAAGTAAAACAAAGTTTTTTTAAATCAAATTATTTATAGAGAATTAAATATCAAATCGAATGTAATGTAAAACAATAATAACTACACGTAAAAAAAAATTTTTCCATAAAAAATTAAAAATATTGCCAAGACAAGATAAAAGTCTTGTCTTTCGAAAATCTGTTTTATATAATTACTTTTAAAAAATGAAACATTTCAAAAATAAAAAATACTTCAAATAAAAAAAAAACATTTTTATTATAGTAAAAAAAATATAAAAATCGAGGGCTAGTGTATACTTTTAAGCATGTTAACTGTAAAGATCTGTCATTTGCTTTTAATCCGGATGATGGTATGGGAGACCATATAACAGAGACTATAGTCCAGCACGTAAGCTGATTTCCATCTTGATAGACAAAATAAATCTTGAGAGTTTTGAAATAAATTTAATAAAATCCAAATATACAACATTATTTATACATTTTTTTCAGGTTTATCAACAAATGTCGCTATTTTGCTCTTAAACAATTATTTAATCCAACATATATTAAAAAAATATTAGAAAAATTATGCTGCTTTTTTAGGGTTATCAAATGAAATTTCGCCCTTATAAAATTAATCCAAAAATTTTATTATTCTAGAATTTTGATTTGAGATTTTGAACTAATTTTAGCACGATCCTTATCCTAGAAATTCCTAAAATGAGAGCAACCCGAATCCAAAATGATTAACGAATATTACATCTATATTAACACCCTGTAAAACCACAATGATCACACTAGAGACTTCATAAGTATACGCACACACACACACAATCTAACATCTGAAATTTCTATATTTACGTTTTTATCGCGCGTCACGATTAGCCAATCGACGGCGGCGGGCATCCATCTGTTTTGAGAACGATTATTTATTGGAAACTGAACAAGACTCGTGTGGGGCTCACAAACAATAACATATACACAATAATATTTATATAGAGCTTTTGATAAGTGTTTGCATATGATTTACGTGAGATTGCAAACTGTATTGTAAGGTAAAATTCTGAGTAATAGGGGAAAACCTGATATATTTTTATTTTGAAAACGAATTTCTAGAAAATAAAATCATGAGAATTAATCTTTGAATTACAATAGATCAATTATGAATTTTCATCAAGAGTTAAATATTTCCAATCAATAAAAAGGGTAGGTACATATACCTATACCTGTACTATTTGAAATCATATCGAAATCGTAAAAAACTATATACCATTGTCTGAGTGTCGAAATTTGTCATCGTTCAGTTCAAATTGCAAAAAGTCGCACCCCATTCCATGCAGAGTATATACATAAAATACCCTTCTTAAAACTAATCACAGTCATTTATCCGAATTACACCGTGAACAAATGACTATAACTACGTACCTCCTAAATGTGGACGAATCTCGTTGTTATAATATAAAGTGTATCCATTAAAACCGTAATCCTTTCAATGTCATAGGGATGAATATATGCGTTTGCGCAGTTACAGCAGCGCATCAAACTATATACAAAACACAATAAACGCACACACACCGTTGCAGAACGTTGACGTTTTTCGTCCCCTTTAGTATTTTTAAACAGTCCGTCGCGTCGCCGGGGTGCGTGTCGTGTCGTATCAAGTGTCACAAAAACTATACGTACGCGTTGTCCCTTTTTCGCCGCAGTGAGCTTCGGCACGAAGCCATATTCACAACATAAACAGAAATATTCAAAAAGGCTCCGCTCATCAAGCCACACAAATACGCGCAAAATATATCACTATACGGATTTAATTACATTTACATATATAATATATGAAAAAGAATATGTAGAGTCTATAGCTAAAATGATCCTTTTTTGTCCACAATAATAACAATAATAACAATAACAACACAAACAGCACAATAAATATGCTCAATTTTAAATGTTACGCGACTTTAAATTGTAATTGCGCGAAGAGCGCACGTCACTCTTTACCGTACGAAATCTAGTCACAAACTGAAAACGGAAAGAAAACCGTCAAAGCTTGAGCCCATCACACACACACACACACATACACACACCGACACCGAGTATAAAACAGGCGCTCGTGCGCACATGACTTGACCACTTCTTTTCATTCGGTTCGCTCTGCTTTGGCGGTGAGTGTATAATGTATATATGCGCTGCGAGCAGCATAATCCGCGCATACATACACACAAATAGGCTCTTTGATATAGTTTATATATACACGTAGTATTTATGTAAAATGTAATTGTATATGTATACACATTTGCCTTTGCTCAATACTATGACGTCGATGAAAATAACATAAACAACATAGACCATGCGGACGGACAAGTATTTCGAAAAATCAGCGTATCTGGGCACAGTGGGGGAAAATGGTGTTTTTCCGGTTGTTATTTGTTTAACAAAAAAGTGGTGTAAGTAAAGAAAATAAGTTAGGAAACCAATTAAAAAAAACATGTAATTTTATTTTATGGTGAGAAAAATAAAGTTTTTTCTTTATTTCTAAAAAAACATAGAACGACATTTTATAAAAAAAAATTGTCGAAAAACATTTCTTATATTTATTTTATTTTTTGATGAAATATTTTTTAACGAAATGTCATTGAATCGAAATTTTAATAAAATTACAAGATAAACACAAAAGGAAAAAAAAAATAAACAAAATCTTTAAAAATCCTTTTTTTATTTATTATTTTCTAACGAGTCAAAATGATTACCAAATATTAAGTAATTTCTAGAATTATTTACGGGTACGAAAAGAAACAAGCTCCAGCAGCCCAAGGTACTGAAAAATCAAGCGTTTTGATAATAAACAATTAAAAGTAAGATACAAGTTGAAGTTTAAATCAATTATGTGATTATGTGCCGAAGCGACAGTTCACCGAAAATAGTACTAAACAAATATACATATCCATATTTTAAAAATGCACTTGACAAAGGGGGTTTTCACTAATTAGGGATCATTTGCCGTTTTAATATAATTTGGGTGTTTTTAATATTTTTTATAAGGTGAAATGATATTATTCCTTTAAAAAAAAGAATTAAAAATCCTAAACGTAAAAAAACATCGTTTTATTATATATATATTATACCTATATAAAACTGCTAAAAATGATTATATATTATATAAAGTATAATTACATTTTATTTAAATTATATTTTCCTACAAAAACAAAATATTTTATTCATGTTTTTACTATTCGTGTTTCTATGTTTTAATTTGCATATTATTTTTTTAAACTTCGAAATTCCATGAAATAACGAATTAATTATATTCTCATGAAAAAGTACATTATTCAAATGTATTTTTTGAAATATACAAATATTTTCAAAAAAGTAAAAATATATTTTTTAAACAAAATCTTAAAAAAATCTTTTTTTACATATTTTTTTTAATTTTGTTTTATTGCTTTTTCCTAAGTCCCGTGCAACGAGTTTATGTGCTAAATTTTAGCTGGATCAGATAAGTAGAAGTGGGAAGATGTCGAAAAATCTGTATACCAAGAAAGATTTAAAAAAAGTTTTTTTTTAACCATATCAATTCTTATGCAATTTATCCAACTTTTTGCTAGTTGAATGAAGTAAAAATCATTACTCTTTCTATTGATTTAATATTTTTTGGTTGAATTTGATAAAAAAACATTTTTATATTTTTTTTTAACATAACCGCTTATTAGCTCAAAAAACATAGTTTAGCCTATATTTTTTAGCGATGACGATGTTCAATTGTCTAAAAAAAATCCTGTCAGCATTTTTTCATGTTTCAAAATAGACAGAAGGTAATATGGTGTATAGGAGGGGCTACAAATTGGTAGCGCAAAACTTGCAATTTACCCACTACAATTATGGACGATTGAGCCGATGCATTATCGTGGTGGAAGAGGATTTTTTTTCTTTGCCAAATTTTACCGTGTTTTCTTCAAATTCACGTTAAATCTCTTTAAATTTGAAATGTGTGACTAAAAGAGTGACCAACCGATTTAAGCAACATCTATTAAAAAAGTAAGTTTATTAAAAATGACAGTTGATCAAACATTTTGATAAATGAATTCATTGAACAAAATCAAAATTTTTGTAATTAATCCAATATTTTTTAATTAAATTCATTAAACTTGATGATCAGTTCTTTCTCAATTGATCCAATATTTTTTTGTTGAATTGTTTTTATTTTTTTAGTTGAAGTTATTAAACTTTAAATAAAAAATTTCGGAATTGTGCAAATTAGTTGAATTTAGTAAACTTATTCAGTTCTTTCGGAATTGGCCAATAATATTTTGTTAAATTGATTTTTAAATATTTTTATAAATAAATCCTTTCGCAATTATGCCAATTTATTTTAATGGAACTTATTGGACTAAATAAACTCATTCTCAATTGATTCATTTTTTTTAAATAATAGAGTTTTAATATTTTTAAAATCTATAATTTTTTGTTTGAATTCTAGAGAAACTAGATCAACTCGCAATTGATCCTAAATTATGTTTAGCTAAATTGACTAAACTAAATTAATTTACATACGTTCACAATTGATAATGCCTACTTTATTATTTGAATTCATTAAACTAGATAAAACATTGTTTTAGTTGAATTAATTGAACTAAAAATTGGTACCAGGGAACAAACATTTCGGGTAACCGGTTCCTAGGGTTTGTACCATAGAACCGGGCTGGATTTGAAAAACGAATTTGTAACCAAAAAACGGGTATATACAATCAGTTCATAATATTTATAAAAAATGAACACACATTTCCCACTGTGTGCCACGACAGAGGAAAAGTCTCGTTAATCAGAATGTTTAAAATGCACGCAAGCCGGTATAAAAGCCGCGCGCCGGTGAACTTCTATATAAAGCCACACACGGTTTGATTGAAAGAATTGAATATGGTAAGTGTATACAAAACATGAACTAGGGGAGAACGCACACACACACACATACACGCATATTAGGGTAGCCAAGGACAATTGCAATTCAATGCACTGCTGCGTCGCATCGCGTCGAACACACACTTACAACGTGTGTAATGAACACAATAAATCATGTAAAATGGCGTACATTAAAAGTAATTGAAATATTTTGCGGAAGGAACCTTGAAATTGATTAGCCAATTTATGTGTGTGTGTGTGGTGCAGTTGTGATTGATTTTTTTGTGTATGTATATATAATTCATATTTTGTGGTAATTAAATTGCGCCACATTTTTGCTGCAGCCGCATAAATTTAATTAGCAATTCGTCAAGAGAGATGCTCGTATATAAAGCCGTTAATATTCAGTAATGCATAATGAAATAAAGTATAATAATTATTCATGTATGTCTGTCTCGAGTCAAGTCGTCGCCGGCCGCACCGTCCGTCACCGTCCGTATATGCGATGCATATGCTATGCATAAATACAAGTTTATGATGTATGTTTTGATGGTCAGGCGCCAGTAATTTATAAAAAGATACAGATTTTTCTGACTATAATAACAAAAACAATAAAACAACAAACAACAAACTGTGCGCACGTCACACAATGTCATTTTTTTGAACAACCGCACTTTTTAATTTTATTTTATTACTTTTGGAAAGTATTTTATATATAATAAATAATTTTACAAAAATATATTACACACATGCAAAAGATTCTCATTAATAGTACGTCATATTTAAAAAAGTGCAATAAAACGGACAGAAACATGTTAAATACTTTTACTTTTTTTGTATGTGAACATTTAGATTTGAAATAGTGTGCAGCTGACGATTTATTATTTTAATTTAGTTTTAATTTGAGGTAGTCTTACTTCATACTTGGGTATTCGCTGTGGGGGACCTTGTTTAATGTTAATTTTTTATGGTCGTTAAAGAGGCCCTTCTAGCTATAAGACATTTTAAGGCTCATTTAAAACTCGTAAGAATCATACAATTCTTGTCAAATACCATTTAAAGTAATTTCATTTAAAAAAAACTTAATTAAATGTCTAAAATTTATTTTTGAATTTGCAATTCATACACATCAATAATCAAATAACAAATTTAAAATTATTGTACACTTTTATAAATGTTTTATTTAGAAATAATATCATTTTCTTCCCAAAACAAATTTGTATGACTTTTTATATTTTCTAGCAAATAGTTAAAAATATTTTTTTATAATTTTATTACAAAATAAAATTACCATTTAATTAACTTTAATTTACATTCAAATGGCTTATATTTATCCATTAAATAATGGATAAATTAAATAATGGATTTAAAAGATGTTTTTGTTGAGTTTTAAATTTGAATTAAATTTAAATTTTCAATTTTACGCTAAAATATTTTGTGTTTCAAAATTAAAATCTCTTAAAATTAGGCGAATTTTTACATTTGTAATTTAGGATATGCTTTAATTTTAATGGCGCTAAATGCGCTAATCTAACCGAAAAATGACTACCAAATAAATAAAAATCACCCTTTAAAAAAATGATAAGTAAATATGAAATGACCTGTGCTCTTAGTAAATAATGAATTCGCCTCCGTGAAATGATATCATCTATAATTAAAGTTGTTTTTAATGGTTTTTGAACGTTCGATAAATCAAACAGCAATATATACGTAATTTTAATTCACATATTCTCTTTAATTTTTTTTAACTGATTTAATAATTTAAAGGGTATCTAGTTGCTTGCTTTGGCCTGTTTTTCAACTATTTTTCCGCATTATTTGTTTCTTTAATTTTCTATACAATTTCCAGTAATTGTCTAGGATTTATTTTTGGAAAAGTTAGTCAGATTAGCCAATTCAAACATCCCATATCTCGGCAGGTGGGAGATCCAGATTAATCTCTATTAGATTATACAAGGGATTATCCCATGATCCAGAATTATATCAATCTTCATAAATATGATTAAAATAAATCAAATCAAATGGATTCAATTTATACGTACCATATAATATAATATGATCTTAAATTTAGTCAATGTATTGTTCAGCCTACACCCCTATAAAAATTAGGGTGCTTCGCAGTTGAGAATATAATCATTGTTATTGATCGATGATTCAAATTCAAGCGAGAAATTGATTTTATTTTGTTATATCAAAAAAAGGTAACTTAAGATTCTCGGCTTTTAAACTGTTTTTTATAATTCTGATTGTAAAACTGTCAATCGCAATGATTGGTTTATTTGCTTGCAAATAAGTATACATAATAGGGTAGTCGAAATTCGAATATTGGCAACAGGTCACATGGATTTTGGATTGGTAGGGACCTAAGAATATACAGATTTTGTTCTGTCAAAAGAACAACAATACCCATCACAGCTCAAAACTTACAAGAGTTTACACTTCTTCTGTAATTTGATATGGTTTATTTGTTCATCTGTTATTTACCCATGTTTGTTATTTTAAGTATATGATTGGATCTGTAGCTGCTTAATGTGTACGAAATTGACATAACGTTATGCCAACAGATTCGAGCGTTTTTTTGACAAATAACATAAATTAGTTAATTATTTTTGAATTTGCTGGTTCTATTGGAGTTATTTTGGAAAGGAACTAATGTATAGATGTCAAACTGCTAGACAACTTTAGTCATATCATACTAAATATTTAAGAAAAGTTATAGCTAACACAATTTGGGCTGACCGTTTTGCTTCAGACGACATTTACTGTGTAATAGGGAGGTCCAAATAGCTAAGTTGATTCAAAACACATAATAACATTGTGTTATGATTAGGTAATTATATTTACCACAAATTTGTGTTTCAATATTTTTTTAAAAATAAATAATCGTTTAAATGAATTTCGAGATATTTATCAATAGTATCAACTTTAATTAATCAATACATTTTAACCCGATAGTAGATAATATTTTTATAGATAAATTAATTTTCTTCAAAAAAAATAAAGTGTGGATTTTATAAAAAAAATTAAAATCGGGTTAAAAATGACTAAGTTGTAATAATCAAAGTTTTATATTTTATTTTTATTTTCGAAAACGCGAATATTTTTTTTTATAAATTATTTAATATATTAAAATGTGTGTATGCTTTTTACTGTATCTGCGATTTAAAAGAGCAATTGCTAAAATTTCAGGTAATTTGTTTGTCTTTTAGATAAACTTTACAAAAGTAGTGTAAAACTATTTTCAAATATACATTTTAAAACAAATAAAAAAATCTTTATTCAATCTTTTTTTATAGATTTTTTTCAAAATACACAAAAAAAATGTGTTACTTATTGTCCTATAATTTAAAAAAGTAATATAATAAGTTATAGTAAAAAATACATAAAAAACACAAAACTGAATAGCGTTTTTTAAAATAATTAAAAAAACTAAATAAGCCTAAAATATTTGTTTTATCATAAACTTAATGATCTTTAATGATACAAAAAACTTTTTTTGACTGAATATTATTGGACCATCATAATGTGTACGTCAAATTGATGGCTGCCTGCGATGGAAATCCGGCTTCTTCAATTCATCGGATTTAGTTTGAAAATACTTTACTTTAGTAGTTGACGTTTTACGACGACTTTAAGCTATTTTTTTATAAAGATTATACTGGGTTGAGGATACAGATCATTGTTTTTTTTTGTGTAAATCTCCTTCGCGATATGTGTTCAAATAACTTCAATTCAATAATCCGCTCCCAGCTTCCAGGAAATCAAGCCAAAATAACAAATACAATTTTGCTATAATTGTCAATGTCTTCGTCTGTGAGTCTGTTGTAGCTTGAAAATTCTCAAAAAAGGTTTATGATGATATTTCAAGCCAATTATAAAACTGCTTTTAAAAGATGAAGATATGAACAAAAAGCATAAAACAATAAATAAAAGCTTTAACACCGTTGCAACGATTTGCACATTTAGCTTTTTCCTTATTCGAGTAAGGAGTAAAACAATGAAATACAAATGAAATACAAAAAAATACTGTGTTCTTTTTTCGAAATAGTATAGCACATCAATTGAAGTTCCCGGTAAAAACCTTATACGTTCAAGCTAGATTGACAAAAGTCACCCTCGCGCGTTTCAAGTTACTTGCCTCCGGTTCATTTCAAAAGTACGTTGCATTGTACATCCACCGCTATGCAACCATATATCGTTAGAGGATGTGTTTATATGTCTGTATATATATATATTGCATATATACATTTATATATCCTCCCATAGGTTCAACTCCATTCATAATAATGTAATGGATCTGAATAGCTAAGACGCGCGAATATTGCGGATTCCCTGGGGCGAAGCACAACGCACACACCCCAAAGGGGACTCGCTCGCAGTGTGCGTCTGGCTTTAGGCGCGATGCGGTTCACACAAATGCATTTCATGGTAACATACATATATAACAAATATAAAATACATAAACTATATGTATATATATATATATATATATATATATATATATTGTCGAGATTACAAGTACCGCATGTTGTACATTGTATTATATAAAGTATGCGTGAGTTTGGGTGCGGAAGATTTTGAATTGAACACTGGGGTCTGGCTCTGGTACTCATTCACATAGAATATTGTGCAAACGTGCACACACACACACATGAACTCACTTTTGCTTTGATCAATACTCGTATACAATATAAATATATAGAAATACTATAAATGTACCTATGATATGAATGAATAATGCAATACGTTTTCGATCTGGTCGTTGAATAAATCTTGCGCACCGTCAGAGTCATATTTGCGAATAGCGGAATAATACCGATTACATACACACACATGTATATATTGTATATTTGTTTACATATATATATATATATATGCAATCGGGATGTGTTTTTTGTCAGAAAGGGTGCGTTTGCGCCGTTTGAATTGCATCATTATTGTGGAGCTTAGGTTGTCCAATACCGTTTGCATGGCAATAAACAACAATAATGAATACTCGCGTGTGTATGTGTGTGTGTGTGTGTGTGAGTGTGTGTTATGCTAATATTAAAAGACATTCCACGTTTTATGTGTTAAGTTTTTTTGTCATCATTTATAGATGTATACGTATGATTATGAGTTTTGATTTATATACTTAGAATATAGTGTGTGTCTTAATAATTATTATTTTGTGGTTTCGAGAATAAGTTCATTTTATACCTATTAAGAGATAGAAATTATTCAAGAAAAAGATTCAAAATGTTTGTAGTAATTTAGTTAGTTTATTTAATTAGTTTTTTAAAAATATAACAAAAAAAATTTAACTAACATAATTTGAGCAACTATATTTTTTTTTGAAAATTGCGAATTTTGAGGATTGATAATCTAACAGCAGTTTCAGTTTAAATTATAATATATTACTTCATTTTAAAAGAAGAACATTTTTATTATATGTAAACCAATATTTCCAAACTTAAAAGTTTTTTTGTGGAATTTAAAACAATTGCTTTTGACCACAATTATGAATTTGTAACATTTTTTTATTGAAAATGTAAAAAGATTTTTTTACAGTAATTACATATTTTTTATGATAAATACCCTTTTTGATCCTAAACACTTATATACCCAGTCTGACTTTACCCCATTAATGTTTAATAATCTCAATATCTCTCACTCCAAAACGTATGTACTACGATTGGCCGTATTATACTACGATTGTTATTCGTGATTCGGGCAATCGTATCATTCGACATTCACCTTGCGATTTATTAGAATTATCGTGTCTCTCGATTGGCCGAAATACGATTTGCCGAATCAAGATTGGCCGAATAATACGATTGGCAAAATCACGATTGGGCAAATGATACGATTGGCCAAATGATACGATTGGTCAAATGTTACAATTGGCCGAATCATAATTTGGCCGAATGATACAACCAACATTGCGTCATACTCTTCATAAACAGAAAAATAGATTTAGAGGATCTATAAAATGTTTTATCATTTAGATTTAATATAATGCCAATTGTCTTGGGCAAACAAAAAACATACAATTAATTTATTATTTATAAAAAAAATATAATTATAAAAAAAAATATTTTATTCAATCGATCTCTTATTAATATTGCTTACCATCCAGTGGTGTAGCGCGTGATGACAGGCAAACTATACCTTGTAAAAATCTCCCAAAATCTCTTTTCTCTCTTCTTCTGTTTGTGTTTTTGTTAATTAATATTAGGTTTTACAAATAAATACGGTAAAAAAACATGCAATTAAATTAATACAATCTTTGTAATGTTTCATTAAACTTTTTTAAAATCCAAAATATTTTTTCTATTATGTTTTCAAAAACGGGTTGGGTTCAAATATTAAAATCCTGTATTGCAATATTTACAAAAAAAAGAAAAAAGGCAAAAATGAACAAAAATAATACAATACAATACTATAATAAGAAATACGGGATGTTTAAAAATATGAGATTGTGATCCCTTTAAAAAATATAACATGGAATCGCAAAGGTCTTTTAAACAAATAATGGATGTTTCATGAAATTATTTCCCGGATGGTAGCAATAAATGTAGTTTAGTTTCGATACAGCAATGTATTTACAACAATGAAATAAATGAATTGAATGGATATAACATTTTTTTAAACAATTTTGAAGCCTTTAATTTTTTACCGTTTTACCGGTAATAGAGAAAGGCTTTGGTAATGCATTCCCTACTTTGATGTAATACGCCTGCCTAATGGAGCAAAATTATTTTCCTGAATGCTCTTTTTGGAACAACATTTTATTTTACGGAGCATGTTTTTTATGCGGAAATAAAGTTTTTCAGAAATCGTTATATTAAAATATTGTCCCAATTGTAATTAAATTATGACTATATAGCCTGTATTGGGGCCGTTGTATGCACACTAGTTACCCGTTTTAACGACTGGTATTCTCGACGCTTATTTCGCTCCAGAAATCGAAACTAATTTCCGATTTAGAGAGACAAAATTTGAAAATTGCGGCCCTATTTTTAATTATCTATATTGAGACGATTGGATTGCCACGATGAGTTTTGCATCGATTTTAATTTGTTTTTTGTTTTAGGATTTAATTATTTGACAAGAGACGAATTTAAAAATATGTTGGTTTATAAAAAATAAAAGTAACTACAATTTTGCAATAATTTACAAGAATTATTTATCAACATATCAACAAATAAATGAATAATCATCAGACAAACAATGCATGATTAATTTAATAGATAATTAATTTAATAAAACAATGAATTTGTTCTCTTCAATGAATAAAAAGTGTAAATACAATCAATATTATAAAAAATTGAAAATAATTGCGAATAGAATGCAATTATGAAAATAATTGAGTTTACAGTTTTATTTCATTTCCATGCACGTACTTTTACACACAATAAACAAACTCTCATTATAATTCTGATATAACAACAAATCAATCAAATCTGTCCAAACAAATGATAAAGACGTAATGTGTCAAATTACACTGACGCATCGCAATTGAAAGAGATATCATTTTTGCGTAAAAGCTTGCGCACGCGTCAGTTTGCATTGGCGAAAACGCAATAACACGCAAAGTCGACCGACCGACCGACCAACCACTCGCCAGAAGTCGTGCGCGCGCTCTGGCTGCCATCGTACGACCGATACATATATAATAAACGTCTTACATTTATGAAGTCATTAAATTCGGCGCAACCGCATAGCCACTCAAAACGGTCACGTGCATCATTTCATCATGATCTGAGAAAATAACCGTTTTGCACGCACGTCGTTTAAATTAGGAACCCTTTGCAATCATATGTATTGCCTGGTATATATATATATATATATATATACATATGCACAATGAGAGAAGAACGCGCGACACGGACGAAGTGAAAGTGTTTTATAGTGTGCGTGTCCATATCGTGATATAAATATGCATATTGTATATATTTGTATTGTATGTATTACAGTGTGCAACAAATTGTCCGGGCCAACTGCAGTTTATTTCAACGCGCGCCGCAATCCAATCGTCTCGCGACAACGCAAATGCAGAATATTCGCGCTCGCTCGCTCGACTTATTATACAATTCCATATACACAAATTTCTGGCAGTATATGTGTGTGTTTGCATTCAAAAGTCCATCTATATAAAACCAAATTAAGCTGAGCGCACAACTCGGACAAAATGCACGTTGCAGCGGCTGCTCATAAAATGCATCTTTCGCGTGCAATTGTGCACGCATGCTCGCGCGGGCACCGCTCAAATAAATGTGCGCTCGAAACAAAACGTATATTTCATTTGTGCGCCACGATAAAATCGTTTCTCTTTATATATACGCGCTCAGGTCGAGCGCGAGTCGAGCGCAAGTTTTGAGATCGCGAGGGACACAAGCGCGTTCAGCGGCCAACTCGCGCGCAGAATATATATAAACACAGATTAAGTGTGTATAGCTTTAGTATTTGTATATACATTATGCCATATAAATGTGTGTATAATAGTATATACTATATACACATCATATAGCCGATCAGCCAGCTTGTTACTTAATGGATGTTTTGTCTGCGCACGCCGGCCGTACAGAGTAACTATTTTTAAAACACAAAAACTGTCTGTTACTAAGAACGCCCAAGCCAGCGAGCGCATGCGTCTTTTTGCGAACACATAATATACACATAAGATATATAGCTATTAGATATTCATCTACCACATACTATTTTATATATATTTTATAAATATAGAAATGAATGTATAATTTTAGCATCAACCACATTCTATTTATAAATATGATATTAATAGTGTAAATATAAGGTGTTGCACATCAGCTTCACAATTGCGCCGGCTATATAGCAAGTGCAATTTACCGAAATGAAGACATCATCTGTGCGCGTTGCATTTGGTTAAGCTAAATGGATACACAAATTATATTGTAAATGGACCACAAGATTGAGTTATATTTTTGGTTTCCGCGGTAGATAAATTAAATTATTTACGGTAAAAAAACACTTCTGGGTATAAGAATGTTAAATTTACTATACTAAGCGTAAAGTCAATGGATTTTTACTATCCCAAAAACTATTTATTTAACGTATATTTTAGATTTCCCGGTCAGGGTACATAGTGATTACTAGGGCAACAAAAAAGAAGCTGTAGCTACTTATTGTTTGGCAATCGAATCAGATGAGTAAGGCATAAATACGTTTCATACTAATTCAACCACCAAAATTGTTTTGCATATGCGAGACGAGGAAATCGAGCTTAGCGATAGTCTTCAAATTGTCCTAGATCCTGATTTCATC
>JAAAKO020005020.1:0-37347 GCA_010015015.2 Bolitophila cinerea | reverse complement strand
TATTTATTTTTAATCAATTTTAACAGGAAACTTAATATTATTGAAATTCATAATAAAATAAAGAATAATAATAATAATAATCTTATAAAATATCTTGAAACGTTTCTCAATTGAATATCGGTTCTATATCTGTTTTTCAGGCACGGATCAGAAATGAAGTGAGACCCGTAGTGAGACTGTTTCTCGGTTCAATATATTTTTTTTTAAATCAATATAATATTTATATTTAATGCTCATATAAAATATCGTGCAACGGGTCTCAGTTAAATTTCGGGTCTGGAGCCGTCTTTCGGGTACTAACAAAATTTTCAGGTTCAGTATACTGTATACAGAACACAACCATTTTTCGGGTTCAGACGTATTTTTCGGGGCCAAACCCATTTTTCGGGGCCGAACCCGTTTTTCGGGTCCAAACCTATTTTCCGGGACACGTTTTCCGATAAAACCGGGTACCCGGGTAATAAATAAGTCGGATATCGACAGCACTAATATGTATATATTATTTCAATGGGTTCATTACAACGAAAACCGTCGCTTCATCAAATAATTGATTAAGTAAATATGCCGATATTATTTGGGCTTTAAATTAAGTGTTTCGAATGTATAATTTGAACCCTTTAATATTATATATATAGAATCATTTCAGCAAAATGGGATTATAAACATGCTTTACTATGTAATGTGTCTACAATACAGTATAGAGTATATTGCAGTTGAGGATATCTCGTAAAATTAAATGCTTATGGTATTTTGAAGAAAAACATAAATTCCACATGAATCACCCAATTTAATGTGCTTTAAGAAACAAAAAACCCATATAAGTAAATGGATCCTTCAAATTTAAAAGATAATAAAATAAATAATGTATACAATGTAAATGTCTATAAAATTTAACTTTTGAGCAAAGTGGATAAAATAAACAAATCTAATACCTTTATTTAGAAGTAGTCACCTTTGGGAATTTGTCTATCATGTAATTGTCTAATCATGTAATTAAAAACAAGAGTGCTAAAAATTAATATTTTTTAAAACAAAAACTTTAAAAATATAATTTTCTATTTATTTTTTTCTAAGTCTCTTGCAAACGAATTCAAGATTAGGACCGGTAGCCGCGAGTATAAGCCACTACCTACTTACTTACAAGGTGCTTCTAAAAGGTAATAAAAAACAATAGAGAGCCGGTCAGATGAGTTCAACTATTGGAGGAAAATTTATTTGCAACTGCTGTAATATTATTCAACCTTGGAAAAGAATGATGAAAGGAAGCTGCTTTGTCAAAACAATGCGGATTAAATTAGTATATCTTGCTGAAGAACATGCTTAAATCTGGGACTTAGAGTTTAAGACTAAAATTTGAAAGGATCGCCGCACCCTTAATCAACTCCTAATTGGCAACACCCAATCTATAACATACTTTAAAATACTAAACTAAGAGAGAACTCTAATAAACCAGTCCGACCTCAGTCTTAAAACGTACCCTTTACTGTTGATAACTCGATCTCTGTCACAGTGGACCGTTAGGTTACTTACTCTATAACCTATAACAAGGAGTCAGTCAATTGGACGAATGATACGATTGTAGTAATTGTAGTGGGTCCATCGAAGTTTCCCTTATTACAAAAGGTTTTTTTCCAAAAAAACCTATCAGGGTAAGGGTTTTAAATGTAAAAATAGCCATTATTAATGATTTTAGGGCTATGATAAAAATATTATTTATCAGAAAATGGAACTACTTTATGAAAAATGGCTCAATAAAAATTGACGATATATAGTTTGCTGCCTGTGGAATTAAGGACTTTTGCACTTAATTAAATCTAGTTTATTTTGGGTCGACTTATGTCTGTACCCTGGAGACAGTGATAGATTGAATAAAATTAAAAGATAAAAAAAAGGTTTTATCTTTACATTTTTTTTTCATCATCCGAAACATGCATTTTATTATTTTCCAGTTTTTTGCTTATAACACTTAAACTTAAAACAGTCCGACCACACATACAATGTTTTTTGCTCGACATTTTTGGAGTCGTGGACCATATTTTTAGGGCATTGACAAATTGAGTTAAATAAAATATTTTTTTTGACAATTCAAAAATTACTTCGTAGTTTGCGCTGACTCATACGAATTTTAATTGGACCACTGTATAGAACTATTTTTGAGCTAAAAAGTAGTCTCAAGAGAAATGGACTAAATTCGATAACAAAAAGATTACGTTGTGTCAAAAAATATAATATAATATTAGGAAAATAATAAAGTATTTGTATTTAAAAAAAAAGTAATAATAATTAAATTTATTAAGCTATTTTTTGGAAAATACTACTTTTATAATTCAAAAATAAACTAAATAATTTAAAAAATATTTAAATTTTTTGTGGTGAATTTAAAATTTAACAAATTTCTATAATCCCTTCAAACATAGTTTTGAGATGTGCGTAGCTATCAGATGACAAGTTATCTTAGTTTCAGTGTCAATTTAATGAAAAATAAGCTAATTTTCAAAGCTTTAAGCTCAATGCATGACCGTTACATTTTGTAAATCTTGTTTTTATCTGCACTTTGCATATATGACCGTCGATAGATTTCTCGACATCTTTTTAACCCACATCCGCTTATCTGATCCAGCTTAAAGTTGGCACATAGATTCGTTTGCATTGGACTTAGAAAAAAAAAATAATAAATAATACTTGTTACCTCCCTTGTTTTTTCATATACAGACCAAATATTTTTTTACTTTTTAAAATCTCCAAACATCTGCAATCCACTTCCTATATATTCATTATTCTCGTGACCCACCAGCTATATGTAAAAAAAGCCTTATGTGTATATTTAGAGAAGAGATATAAGTCTTAGGAAGAGTCCTTTCTGAATCAAAATTAATAATACTTATAAAATATATAATAAAATACAATGTATTACATACCGGTTATTAGAAAATGTATCATTTGGAAAAGCCTTATAGGAATATTTAAACAAATTACAATTCCACACCAGCTATATGTCAAAAATCCGTTTAAGAATCAGGAAGTCGCATATTCTTCGAAATGATTCCTTCTCAAGACATTAAATCTTATCCCAATCACATAAGGCTTATATGTCAAAAGACTGATAGGAATATTTAAGGAGAAGTCATTTGTTCTTAGGAATTTGCCAGCCTCAAGTTCCCTAAAATCACATCAGCCATATTCCGATTTTGGCAACCACTTAGGGCCGATTTCATCAGTCCTGATTACATTTTCAATAATCACTTTTGATCAGGGATTTAATCAGACTCACAGCTAATAAAAAATGATCGATTTCGACAGATTTCTTCAATTTAAAAAAAGGTTTTAAATGTGCCTGCAAAGAAATGCCAGTAGATCCGCCAGCAAAATCTCTTAAAAAAGGTTTTTTTTTTAAATCATCCCAAATACCTTCCCAATCTCGTTTTCGAATCATTTTATAATTACTATTTAGTTCTGACCGCAAAATTAAATCTAAAGTGAAGAAAAACAATCGCCGATTAATCGCCTGATTAAGATCCTAATCTGTCACAAAGTACCAATTTGCTGATCAAATGATGAAAGTTATTCAAAGATTTTTTTATCAGCAAAACTACGATTTAAAATTCTGATCGAAACTCAAGAAATCCAATTTTTGTTAATCGAGTACTTTAATCACGGATTAAGTTTAATCAGGACTGAGGAAATTGGGAAAAGTGGACTAACACCGCGGAATATGTGAATATGGTCGATGGTGATGGAGATTATAGAGCAGTTTATGTAATCGTAGAAATTTAAAACCGTTGGAATAAATAACAAAGGATATTTCTAGCAATAGTTATATCATGAACCTTGGCTGGGACTGTTTACCGACCATTAATATCGTATTTACTGGACATTATTATTTATTGTTTATTTTATGGATAAAGTCAAATATTGACAAATGAGTCCGATTGAAATCGCAAGAAAGACCGAAAAAATTACATAACCGGAAAAAGTTTCAAGATAAATTGAAATACTGCACTCCAAAATTCGAAAATAATCAAAACACTTCCAACAATTATTCCACCTCAATATACTGAATTGGTCATTTCTTATCTCCAAAAAATTAAAAACTTGAAAATGATAAGTAACTGATATTGATGTAATGTCATACCTGACAAAAATTTTCAAGTCTTGTTTTGATGTTGAAAAAACAGACAGTTTTTACGACTAGGCGATGCCTAGGCCATATAAAAGGAAAAAAGTGTTTCGATTATTAATTAATAATTAAAACCTCCTTGAAAACACTTTATCAGAATTCGAAAACAATATATTGTACCAGGATACAATTTAAAAGCGGAATTTATGACTTATTCCGTTCAATAACACCCTGAATCAGTCCCTGCAGCTCCTTCGCACCTTTACCGTTAAGTCTCTCGTAGTCATCGGTCTGTTTCATTCGCTCGATCCAGGCCAAAATCTTGGGATACTTTTCAGCGTTAATCGGAACCGCCCAAAGCATAGACGAAATTGTTGCAATACAACTGAAATCAGCAATCGTTATCTGGTCACCGCACAAATAGTCTTGATTCTCTAGAAATGCTTCCAAAGTGGTCCAAATATTTTCCCAAACACGCGGATCGATTTTGATCTCAGCGCTCCCTGCGTATTGCACGGGCTCGAAGAGATAGCGTAGACGAGCAAAAAGTGGAGCAGAATCAAAGTGCAGACGGGCATCAACATTGGCGCGCTTGCCAAGATCCTTTGGATAGAACTGATCGTCCTTTGCGTACTTCTCGCTCAGGTAAGCACAAATTGCGTGGCTGTCGTACACAATGACGCCGTTATCGTCTAGCAAAGGAATTGTGTGTTGTGGATTCATCTGTAAATTAGGATTTTTAATTAAATTTATACCAGTACCTAAAGGTAAATTCTATAGTAAAAGTATATATATTTTCCAAAATACCTTCAAATATTCCGGCGTAATATGTTCGCCTTTTAAAAGATTGACAGGTCTAAGTTCAAGATCTAATTTGATAGCGTTAGCAAACATCAGCACCGCTCTAGATGGAGGACTCGGATTGGCATAGTACAAAATTGGTTTCGACATCTTAAATCAAAAGAATGGTCTTAAGAATTTATTATTATGCAAAGATCCCACTAAAGGATTATTATTATTTGAGATTTCACTCTAAACTATACAGTGTACACTTTGAGGCGTTTTTTCTTCAAATTGTTTTTCATACCTTTGAAATTAAATTATTTTTATCAGCTGGCACGACTTTCTTATTGGACTCAAATGAACATACTGAGAATAATCGCGAAACGTAATTTATAAAATTGTATCTAAGCTTTTCGCATATCTCATGATGATGATATTGAATTTTGTTTTATATGAAATAAGACGTTTGTAGTAATACATTATTGGTATACGCGATATATACTAAAATTATCTATATTATCGAATATATATTTATTATTATGAACGATACGTGTTAGGAGATAACAAAATGCAATGTCATAGTTAATTCTTTTACCTATTGACTGTTATATAACCCAACAGGAACACGTCTTAACTATGACATTACATTTTGTTATCTCTTAACCGCTATATAATATTACTGGTGGTAGCTGTGGCGTAATCGACTAGTTAGTTACGTCATTACCCAGGGGTGTCGTTTCAAATATTCATGTGTTCTTTTCCAGGATGCTCTGGTTCGATCATATTTCTGAAAAAAAATACATAAATCAAAACTTCTGGTATAAAATCTTTGCAAGACCAAGACCACCAATGGTTGTGTGTGCCAAAAATATGTGAATTTATTATTTATTATTAGAGCAAGTATAATAATGTTAATACATATTTGTCTGTGTACACATTTTAAACATGCTTTAAAGTTTTCTTAATTTTAGCTGATCGAATTTCCATTCAAATGAGACAAATTGGTTTTAAATGCATATTTTTAGGTTAGAATGTATGCATTTTGTAGTGCATATTTTCCAGAGATTTACCTAATTAAAGTATATTTTTTGTAACCACAATTTATTTCTGATAACAATTTTTTTTTTCATGGTAACAGAAAAAAAAATATTTTGGGTATAATATTTTTTTTTAAAGGAACCTTTTTTAACTCATATAAAATGGCTGATAATGACTGTATTATAAAGTTTAAAGTATAATTGAATTATATTTAAATTAATAATATTTTTCTATAAAAATACTTATATTATTATATTTATATTTTAGGTACATATTCTATGTTACTATTTGCAAATTTTATGTTTTTAGTGCATAAATTTGCATTTTATAGTGCATTTAATGGTGCATATTTATGCATTTTTAGACACTTCAATTCCAGGCATTATTTTTATGTACTATCATGATGGAGGATTTGTTTAGCTAGTGGATTCAAGCCATCCAAAAATAAATCTTATATAATTATTTTTAAACTGACATCTGTTTTTTCTTATAATATTTTTTTATTTCATATTGATAATGTTTAAATTGTCAACTGTCCACTCCAGACATTCTTCTTTGGCAAACGCTTAATTAAAGCATATTTCTCACAAAACAAAATAAAAAATACATTTTAAATATATTATTTTATGCCCATTTACGCAGCTAATTACAAATATAAACAAATAATAATACATATTACTAAATCATAAAATATCAAATGAAAAGTTTAAAAAAATTGTAATTATTATTTTGTAATATACATTATTAAAAAACAAACTGTAACAAACTTATTTATTATATTCAAAATATAAAAAAATATATAATTTATTAATAAAATATTTAAAGGCAATAACAAAATAACAAAAAAATAAATATATTAAAAGAACAAAATTATGCGTTCTCCAAAAATAAAAAAAAAATAAAAAAATTTAAAAAATGTACTATAAGATTGTTTTTAAAATAAAAGATTTAATTTTATTTAGAAAGGATCGGCCATGTATGGAGATTTTAAATTTCATAAATATAAAAATGCTCGATAGTGGAAAAGAAAGGTAATAAAAAAAAAATGCGTTTTTTTGCTTTTTTGTTTTTTTTTAACACATTGGGCTAAAAGATTGAAACTTTTGAAGTTTTTTCTTTAGAAATTCAAGAAGAATAGAGAAAATTTAGGTTTTAGAAAAAACAAAAAACGCATTTCTTTTTTATTTGTTTATTAATTTCTTTTCTACTGGCACTGACGTATCCATGTTTCCCCCCAGGAAAAAAAATTATCACTTAGAAATAATACTTAAACCATACATTTTTTTTTTTTTTATAATAAGAAGATGATATTTCGTATATGGTTATGGGTATATCAATATCTTCACGACTGTGCTCGGTCCAAATTCTGGCTTTGATTTATACATAATTTAAATTTTTTCTTCAGGAAATATTCAAGCTGTATCTGGCTAAGTGAAATGAGAATTTTTCAGCCATACAAGCTTTGGTAAAATATTTGGGATGTTTAATAAGGAACTGAATAAAAACTTGTTCATCAATATTAGTCAGCTTTTTATCAGTTTTATGTTAGGTGGTTTGGCTTAATAAGGACCTAAAAAAAATAGTTCCCTTAAAAAAAAATATTTAAAATATTATTTTCTTTTTTTTATTTTTTACTCGTATGCATAAATTTGTATTGCCATGAAAAAATTATTGTTAACAAGATGAAATGATTGTTATCATTAATATTTTTTACCAAAAAAGGATTTTTTTTAAACAGAAATGTTTTTTTTGTGACATTTATTATTTATTTTGGGTACAACATTGTTTGATTTTTTGGTACCAAAAAAAATTTTTTTTTTAAAAACTGCCATTTGTCCGCTATAGTTCTTTAATTTAGGAAGTGGGCATTAAATAATTGGGCTACATCAATTTTTAAGGTGGTTTAAAGATCCATCGTACCGCTTTTAGACATACATTTTTAAAAATCAAATCCTTTCAGAGGGTTCTGTGTAGTCTCGAGGATACATTTTTTGGGACGAAGAAAGGACGAATTCATCCGTCTCAACGCAACAAATAAAAAATCAGTGGATTGCTCGTACCTCGAGGCGTAGTTCGAACAACAACATTGCATAACAAACAAACAAAATATTAAAAAAGATGTTGAGCATTATTTGCATACATTCGTATTTATCATCTTTTTATGTGTTTACCAGTCAGCGAATTTATGGTAATCAAAATCAGGAATCAGCACAATCTAACTTTTGTTATATCGTAATGTTTTCAGTCTGTGAATGAAAAACGAAGATATGATTAACATATTTTCATGTGTGAGTATTTGTGCATGCAAAACATTCATTTTATTTTGAACACAGACAAAACGCAAAAGAATATATATACATTATTATACGCATTTACATACAATGAATAAAAAAAAACCATAGCTATATTTAAGTATACCTACACTGCTGACAAAATCCCTTAAACTTCAATGTATTCAGCGAGTAATGGGATTACACGAGAATGTCAAGAAGGCATATTTCTCATTAATTTGCCCTTTGTTCATACGAATAATTTGACTGTATTGGATTTGAAAAAAATATTTATGTAAAGGGAGGTTGAGAGTGGTGAGAGTCTCATTCGATGCAGAGTATCAGACCATCTGGAAGTTTTTTTACCGTCAGCATAAATAGCAAAAATGCATTTTCCAAAGCAACAACGCGCCGTAGACAGTTTCGGCTTGAATATGTAAATGGGGAGGCTCTAGCCCAATCCCTGAGCTCATATAAAACATTCTGTGATTTTCTTAGTAAAAAATCGCTGAATATCTTAATAAAAAATCAGTGATTTTCACAGTAAAAAATCCTTGATTTATTCAGTAAAAAGACATTGATTATCTCAGTAAAAAATCATTGATTTTCTCAGTAAAAAATCATTGATTTTCTTAGTAAAATATCTGTGATTTACTTAGTAAAAAATCTGTGATTTTCTCAGTATAAAATCTGTAATTTTCTTAGTAAAAAACACTGTTTTTTTTTAAATAATCACTGATTTTCTAGGTAAAAAATCACTGATTTTTTAGGTAAAAAATCACAAATTTTCTTAGTAAAAAATCACTTTTATTCTTAGTAAAAAATCGTAAAAAATCAGTGATTTTCTTAGTAAAAAATCAGTGATTTTCTCAATTTTCTCTGCACAAAATCAGTGATTTTCTTAGTAAAAAATCGCTGATTTTCTTTCTAAAAAATCAGTGATTTTCTTTCTAAAAATCAGTGATTTTCTTTCTAAAAATCAGTGATTTTCTTTCTAAAAATCAGTGATTTTCTTAGTAAAAATCAGTGATTTTCATAGTAAAAAATCAATGATTTTCTTAGTAAAAAAACAGTGATTTTCTTAGTTAAAAATCATTGATTTTCTTAGTTAAAAATCATTATTTTTTTTAGTAAAAAAGCGATTTTCTTTGTAAAAAACAGCTATTTTTTTAGTAAAATATATGTGATTTTCTTAGTAAAAAATTACTGATTTTCTTAATAAAATATCACTGATTTTCTTAGTAAAAAATTAATGATTTTCTTAGTTAAAAATCACTGATTTTCTTAGTAAAAAATTACTGATTATCTTAGTAAAAAATCACTGATTTTCTTTCTAAAAAATCACTGATTTTCTCAGTAAAATATCTGTTATTTTCTCAGTATAAAGTCTGATTTTCTCAGTATAAAGTCTGTGATTTTCTCAGTATAAAATCTGTAATTTTCTTAGTAAAAAATCACTGATTTTTTCAAAAAAAAATCATTAATTTTTCAAAAAAAATCATGATTTTCTTGGTAAAAAATCACTGATTTTCTTGTTAAAAAATCAATTATTTTCTTAGTAAAAAATCACTGATTTTCTTAGTAAAAAATACTGTTTTTTTAAGTAAAAAATCACTGATTTTTTAAGTAAAAAATCACTGATTTTCTTAGTTAAAAATCATTGATATTCTTAGAAAAAATCACTGAATTTCTTAGTAAAAATCACTGATTTTGTTAGTTAATTTTTATAAATCGCGTATATATCAAATTCTCATATTTAATTGGTTTAATTTTTTTTTCAAAATGTTTGATTTCAGGCAACCGACTTCAGGATTTCATCACCAACCCCCAAAAAAACAGTCAAAAAAATTCCAGTATTCAGTATTCCAGTATTCAGTAGTATTCAGGATATCTTCATTCAAGCGATTCGAAATAAATGCATTATGTAATTTGATAAATTAGTGTATTTATCTAGTGCGACCATTAGCCATCATGGATTCAAACGAGCATGCAATTTTTATACATATTTTATAAATTGGTATTCTCTAATGCCAAGCCGGTGCATTCGATAATACACGTGGTTCCATCCTCGATGACGTTGAACTTAACTTTGGTCACCAGCTCCGCAATGTAAATGGCAGTTTTCGTATGCATTGTTAGTGGAGTAGTACGAATACGACTGTGACCCTTAGCCAGAGCCATGAAAATGATTAGCTGATCCTATTTCGAAACAAACTCAATAACATATTTTCTTTTTCATAATTATAAAGATGCATTACCTGCACGTACTGATCCACACAAGCTTTTGCACGAACCGATTGCACGATTTCATTGGCAGCATTTCGGCCGATTTCAGAGCAGCTATCCTTTTTTGAGCACAACGCCGAGCCACCCAGAACACAATTCGTAGTCGTTTTACATCCTAAACTGTGGACAAAATATGAATTTAATGTTATTAATAGAATATAGAATAGAATTTTTGTGTAACCGACATGATGCCTGCAAATGAACCAATCGTTCGATGTGTATCTTCTTGAAAAACCTTTACCGTGTTGGTAGCCTGATATTGATTCAATTTATTTATTTCAGCTGCAGCGCTATCGGACATCTCTTGGGCCATCTAAAAAAGGATGCTGAATATGTTTGATATGTTTATTAAATTTTAAAAATGTAAAATGTAAAATTAAATGTATTTTTAGAAAAAAAACATATTTAAACCTTTAAGAATAAATATGGATTGCTCAAGGCTCAGCGCATGTAATAATGAAAGTATTATGATAATATTTAGAACTACATATCATATGCCATAAAACAATCTTTGAAATACTAAAATATGCCCTTAAAATTATTATATGATATAAAAATAAAATGAAAAATGTTTTACTACTTTAAATATCAATGTTTTGATTGGGATATATATCAAACACGTTAAAAGATAAACCAACAGAAAATTATGCTTTTTCGAAGCCAAGGCATCCATGTACTTATAACATGATCTTTAAAAATCACCAGCTACAAATACGATTATGCCGTACTCACTTTGATTGGAAGAGCTCCCGCAACAAAACTCCATCCAAAAATACGTTCCACTGTACCAAAATCAACAATCTCAGCCGCATGCAAGTTTCTAACCGGCTTTACATTAATTTTACAATGTCCTCCACCCTTCGGAAAAAATCTAAAAATATATAAAAAATAAAGTAGTTTTATTATTATTAAATATATTATATTTTCAAATTACCCTCTTTTAATTAACTCAAACTCGAAAGTTGCGCCAAATTTTTCTAAGTTCGGTCGAAAGATCTCGGTTATAAAATCAATCTACAATAAATTGGAAAAATAGAAAAATACATATATATATATATATATATATATATATATTTGCAACCATAATGTACCTGTGGAGCCATGTCTGCATTGGTACCTCCTTTAAGCTCAAGTGTGACGGGAGCATCGCAGAAAATCGCAGCAGGCAATGCAATCTGCAGCAAAAGACCAATACTCCTGTAAACATATATAAAGAATATTAAATTATATGTAATAATAATAAAAATACGAATATAAGTTACCCAGCCGTTTGAGTATCTGCTAAGTATCGGCCACCCTTTAATGAACCTGGCCTGAATGAAACTTCAGTCGAATTTAGATCGTCTCCACTTATCTTTGCCTGACACATCTTGGCCAGAAGCCGAACGCCTACAAAATTAAAACAAAAACAAGGTTACGATATGTAAACAAATAATTGTGTTTTATATTTAACGAAACCTTTCAAGTGTTGCGCAGCCAGACCGCCCTTCTTTCGGGCTGCTCGTATATTGAACACATTTACCGGCACCCCAGTGAGCGCACTACATGATAATGCCATTCTCAATATCTGGCCTCCCTATAATTTCACATGATTTTGTTTATTGAATTCTATTTTATCGTTTCCTTTTTATAAATGTTAAACTCACTCCTTCCAAGACGCTTCCATCAATGCTTATCATTGATTATAAGGGTTCTATAATATGCTCTAATTAGAATTATATTGTACGTCCACTAGGATTATATACTACTATACGAGTCCACTTGCACTTCCACTAGGATTCTTAGAAAAATAATAAATATTTTTTGACTGAAACTGTGCGCCGATGCAAATCATATATTTTTGGGCTAAGGATGTAGTAGATTTATTCATATTGCTTTTATTATTATTTAAATTCAATTTGTAATTTGGTAATTTTAAATATTTTGTGTTTAAAAACTATATTATTATTCTTAAAATTATATTATATTATAAATTTAATGTTAGTTTTATATTTTAACGTACTAGAGCTATGCCTGAAATTCAACTCAAAAGAATGTTGCGCATTCGGCGCATTTGGAATTGCTTCGAAATGACGTCATTATTTTTTAATCACTTGAAATGTCACTCACAAGCAAAATAGCAAATGCAAATGCACATTCTGTTTTCTCATTCTGACAGATCGCCACAAAAGTATACTTATAAATTTTTGCAATGTCCACATTATAGACGATTATATTTTTTAGAAAAATGCTCCAGCTCAGAATCTAGTCTGAAATGAATACGCGATACAAGTAAGTATCCAGAGTGTGTGTTCCCTTGAATTCAGGTTATTTAATGATTTCCCAATAGTCTCATCGTATGACCTATATATGAATGTATTACGATGACTATATCCGCTTAGCAGAGGATAATCAGAGTATGTCACAATATAAATTAATTAGAATATCAATCTTGTGTTTGCAGGGAGGATGTGCAAAAGCTGTTTGAGTTTTGGTGTGAGATTTCTCCTTCAGACAGCGATGACAAGGTAGCGGGGCACATCGTAGCCAGCTATCCTGATAGATACGCAGATGTTGAGGTAATGACCAAAATTCTGGACTTTGCTTATCCTTGTCAGTTTTCCAAGTAAGTTAAATCTAATACAATCATATGTGTTTTAATCTTATTATTATTTTTACAGTGATGCAGTGCAAACGTATTCGTTCGTACTCACCAGTACAGATTCTAAATGGCGATTTGGTTTCTGTCGACATGACTCAAAGTCTCAAACCTCCATGGTTCTGGTTACATATCTGCCGTGGCATGACACATTCATAAAGTTCCTGAACGTTCTGGGCGAGCTCAAGAAATTGGATAACGGCGAATTTCAACCGTTTCTACATAAGGCATACATAACGGGAGTTCCAGATCCCGGCGGCAGCCTAAAACTGTTTTTCAACGGAGGCATAAGTGTTTGTACCAAAATAGGCTATCTTTCCAAGAGAATAATAATAAATAATCTATTTTCTCTTATCGTACAGAATTTCATGTTCCAAAGACCATCTCAGTTTCAGTTACCCAGTATACCAGAGAATCATAATCTAAACCTGTATTATAATTTTGTGGATCCTCGAAACATGATTGCCGTATTTGCGGCCATGCTGGCCGAACGTCGCATTGTATTTGTGTCACGCAGGCTAGACAAGTTGTCATCGTGTGTGCAGGCAGCTAACGCATTTCTGTATCCCATGGTCTGGCAGCATATTTTCATTCCGATACTACCGATGAAGATGAAAGAAATCCTGTGTGCCCCAATGCCTTTTTTAATTGGTGTACCACAACCAGTATTAGAGACGGTATTTTTTGTAATCTTTTTTTTTGATCATATTGATAATGGTTTTTTCTTTCTGTAGATGACCAAGGATGAACTAGGTGATGTAGTTGTATTAAACTGTGATAATAAAACGTTAGAGTCTCCGTTCGACGATGTGAAGAGCATGCCACCGGAGTTGGTGTCACAGCTCAAGAAGCACTTGAGCAACCCGCACGAGCACATCGGTGACCGGGTTTCAAAGATATTTTTAGGCGTGTTAGTGCAATTGATTGGTGGCTACAGGGATGCTATTAAGTTTACGCAGGGCGAGAAGATTACATGGGATCGTGATGAGTTTGTGGCATCAAGATCGCCTAGTCTACGACCGTTTCTACGCGAAATGATGGAGTTACAGATTTTCCAGCAAGTATGTTATTTTAAAATTTAAAAATTAAATCGTTATTAACATAATATAATCTAAAATAAATAGTTTATCGACGAGCGACTAGACATGCTTAACACCGGTCTTGGTTTCTCTGATGAATTCGAACTAGAAACACTTCGACACTCTGAAAAGATGAACCGTCGTGGAAAACACTACAAGGATTTTCTGAAAAATGTCAAGGATAAGGTTTGTATGCTTTTTTTACTAGAACTGTAGCGTTTTTTTTGTTGTTATGCTTAGCCATTTTGTTTTTGTTTCTTTTTTGCAATATAAATAAATAATAACTCCACAAACAAATTTTCTGTAATTATTTTTAAAAATATTTTAATATCAACACCTTCCCGGCAAAACATCGTAACCAAAATTTTTCACTTTTCATTTTATTTGATTTTTTTAATCTGATTCCTCTATGTTTTGATAAAATAATAAATATGCTTAGTCATTTTTTCCGAGAATTTGATTATACATTTTATCGTTTTTACAATATTTTGTTGTCGGACGTTTTCAAAGAGATTAATATTAACCTCTTTGGAAATTTTACAGTTTTATTCAAAATTTACTTTTTGTTGGTTATGATGTTTTACCGATAAGGTATCGATAAATTCCTTTCTAGATTCATACACTAAAAGTCTAACTTAAATATGAACTAAATAATATACTAGACTTATATTTATGTAGTGCTTGCTTTTCGTAGTGTTATTTATGTGTATATAATGCAGTGTGTTTGGGTTTTTGCAGACTAATCCGGCTGTTAAGTCTGCTGTTCAATCGGTGAGTGGTGCTTGTTAAAAATGCTAATCCACAGAGTAAACTCTGAGAATTATACCCTATAAATGAAATACAATAATACATGTATCTCAATAATTTAATAACACTGTATAAAATGTATGTTCTAATTTAGGTCAAGCAGGGCAGTCGTGGAATGAAGACGGCCTACAAGGATCTAAAACTAAAGCTTCGTGATAAAACTCCACCGCACTCGGGCTATTACGAAGGAAGCGGAGCGCAACGATCACATGAATATGCCGGCGGTGCGGGCAGCGCTGGTGGTATGATGCATCATCACCAACCTCTGCAGCTGCATCGATCTGCCCCTAATTCGCCGGTATTTACTAAACGTCCGCAAACTGAAATATCCTACCGCAAACCCCACACTCTGCTTCAAACATCAAATTCATTGATGAATAACTCAAATTACACGAATAACAATCATATCAATAAGAGCCCAACTGTAAGCCCGCCTAGTTCAAATTCATCTTCCGAAATGAATATCTTGCAAGAGCTTCAGCAACACGCGCTATTCAAAACGCCCGTTGTCGACCGAAGTGTAAGTCTACTACAAAATTAATTTAATTCTAATGATTTACCCGCTCTTCAGCTCTCAAACAGATTTATGCAATTCATACTAATTTTATTTATTCCTAGATTAGTATTTTGAGTTTAAGTTTGTTATTTTTTATTTTTTTATTTTGTTTTGTGCATTTGTTTTGTTATGGTTACAGTTTGGTTTTTGTTAGTATATATACTCATTTTTTTATGCTATAATCCTTCCCGTTGCCTTGTCGCCCTTTTCCCATTTTTAGTTTGCTTGTAATTCATGAAATCCATGTCTAACCCTTTCACCAATTTTTATGCATTTCATTATTTCGAGATACGCGAAAGACTTAGAACGTAAGATTTACATATACATCAACAGCTTAAGCCATCAAACAGTACGAGCAGTAGTCGTGAACCATCCGCAAATACCATGCGTCCGATGCGAAGTGGCTCTCTAATCAACACACCTACGTACCAAACTAATGTTGTGACCGGAACACTGTGTGTATTCGACGACGATGTCCCGGACTCCATATCACAATCAGAACGAAATTGCACAGGATTCGATAGTCCACCAGAGATGCACTCACCACCGGTGCCGCCACGCACATCTAATCCCCCACCACCAGCACAATCGCAAAATCATAGCAAGCTTAAGTCTTCCTCCGTCGGTGGAACCGCAACGCACAACGCATCCATGTCATTGTCCACGTCCATGTCGTTTGAGAACAATTTTGTAAATAATGATCTGTCTAGCAAAACATCGGCGGTGGCGCCGGTTGCGCCACCTCGCCAACCTCCTCTAGCACCACCGCGAAAAATTCTAAATGAGGTATGTAGAGATGACTTTGATCACACTATCGTAAATTAGGCGCATACACGTTCATTTTTATGTTGTTATTTATAGTCTTTATTTGATGTTGTCGCATTGTTTTGTGTCTGTGACTTGGTGTCGGTGGCTGATTGGTCCAGGCTGAATTTTCGTTTCGTTTTATTTTATTTTATTATTTCTAGCACTAGGAATCCTCACTCTTGGTTATCTCTATATTTTTCAGGCAATCACATGGCATGTTTTAGCTTTATGAGCTTTTTCCTAATAGCTATGCCCAAAAACCAATAACAAAGTGCTTTTATTAGTCATTTAATTGAAATAAATGAATGCTCGTCATTATTTAAATTATTTAAAGAATATAAACATCTTAAAAATGTAAGAGTTGAGCATGAATTGCATGAATATTTTTATGTTATGTAGCTTTTATAAAATATTTCAAAATATGTTACCACCAAAATAATGTAAATAATTTAATCGTGTTTAGCCAGCTGCAGTTGATACCACTCCGAATTTAATTAGTCTGGAGACAAATACGAGCTTTGATCTTGAGGATTTTGATCCATTGAACCAAAACGCCAAGCCTCTCCCCCCGCCAAAGCTTCCCAAAACAGCTCCACCGCTAGCAAATATTGCGTTGCCTTCGTCCACACCACATCGCGTACAGAGCTACAACAATCCGGTGTATCCATACTTTCAGCCACAGTTATCCGACCGTAGGAATACAACCGAGAGTGAGGACGATGTAGAGCTGCTCCGAAGATACGGTCTAGATCGATTCAGCATCGAAGGTGCCAGCGGTAGCACACAAAATCGAACGCTACCGCCGACAAATGGAACCTCGCGTGCTCCGAACAATTGGACTATATTCGACTAAATTCCTGTCGATCCATACACCTATCCTATATAAACCGCATTGTTATCTAACCACTACTATTATAACCTAAATAATATAACAGAATTATTATATCCTTCAATCCTGGAGCACACGTGAATCAATATATATATATTATACATTAATATACAAAGACAAAATCCGACAGAAATATCGTGCAAAAAATAACACCAACATTAAAACGAAACATTTTCTATATATCTATTTTTAACATTTATATTATTATTGTATATATAAATATAAATATATATATAAATAAACTGTGCATTTAGCAATATTTTAGAAATGGAAAACTAAATAATAAACAACACACACAATCCACACCAAACCGAAACAATCTACATTTTATAATTAAAGTATATAAATAATAGAGAAACACTGTATTTTATATATTATAGAAACACACAAACACCACAAACGCAAAAACGAACCTTTTACAAAGACATATTAAATAATTATTAATTAATTAAAGTATAGTTGCATACGTGCTTTAAAATTGTATTAACTTACTATAACAATAATGCTATTTAGTTTAGTCCGTTCAAACGTAGCGACGATAAATTATCACATTAAAAGCATAACAAACAATCTGGTTTCAGCACGATATTTTTCATCACAATTATTATATACATATTTATACATACAACATAAAAGCAACATTATTATTAATAAATAATAAAAGACATTTTACGAAAACGAGTTTTTTATTATTCTGTATTAGAAGTTTTCAGAACGAGTTTTATAATGGCAATAATCTGACTTGGAAAACTATTTTGTCTTTTCCCAGATGGCAGAATACAACCCTGTTATAGAAACATGTGTAGGAGTTTTTTAAAAACCCGTTTGGACCGAAAAGAAAAGAATAAACAGAAAATCAATGTGCGGAACTAGCGTTAATAATTAATTGTCGCAGATTAGCTGGTTATCGGATTTGGAAGTTATTTCTTTAATTCGAGATATGTTTGGAAGACTTATCCGGAAACTTATTAAAACGAGTTATAGAATTACACTTAGCTTTTTGTTTATTTTTGACCATTCTATTAAACTGGATTTATTAAAGTTCGTCAACTGCAAAGGTTATTTAACTTTTTTTTTATAAAATACATAAATAATATAATTTCATTTTTTATTTTTACTTATAAAATTAGAAAATGGAAAATAAAACTTTCTTTCTTTTTTTAAAGTTTTTTCATAAACGTCTACAACAACTTCCGATAAACACTTCCTTCCCTTCCTTCGTTCCTCGGCAACATTTTTTTTAACTATACTACTACGGAATCCTTGAAAAGCCATCGGTGCTGTGGATAGCTGTTACATAATTCTAGTTTATCCGTTTTTAACATAATAACGTATATTTTGGGTATAACTTCCTAACTTCAAAAATCTTTTACTAAGATAAGTACAAACTAAACCATCTCCGTGCTTAGGATGCTTAGTCAACTCATTTCCCCTAAAATATGTAATTAATGATGAAGAGATAAAATATATCTTTTATGTGAGATCAAGAAGAAGCTTCTAAACTGTTTTCAAGTCAGTTCCATCGCCATCAAAAAATATTCATTTTCTTTGAATCTAAATTTTATTTATGTACACTAAAAAAAACAACAAGATAGACAAACACATACATTTTACAAGTTCGTCGTCGTCGGTGTCTCTTGCAGCGCCTCTGTGCCCACCAAAGTGATCAGCTTCGACAAATGTGTTTCGTCCAAGGTCATCGAGCCAGCAATTCGTCTGGCCATCGCCGCATTATCGGGCAATCCATTGTCTACGCTGTACTGTAGCACCGAAATTGCACGACTCGGTTGCTTCTGATCAATGCACAGCTGCACAAACATATCTAGAGCCCTCGGATGTGCTGTGCCGGCCACCGAATGCTGATCCTTGTCCAGTTTTGTGAACACCTCAACGGCATGTGTGTAGTCTTCGTTGCGACAACACAACGTCAGAATATCGCCCAACATGGATCCGGACCAGTTCAATTGATTTGTTCGACCTTCTGGCTGCTCTTCGATCTTGGTCCAGATTTTCCAGCCAATATCGGCAAACTTCTGATCCAAACCAACCTGACTGGCCAGCTCTTGTGAAGGCTTATTCTCAACCATAATCTTTAACACCTGATGCAAAAGACTCTCGCGATTGATGTGGTCAAAAATCACCATGTCGGACCATAGTTGTGGCACCAGGTCTAGGGCTCCATTAATATCGACTTGTTTTAGAATCTCAGCCATAATACCCGGTTCCGGCGTGTATATATGCGGTACCAGCAGATTGTATGTTTCCATGAATTTGTCTAGAGGTTCTGTGGAGCACAAAAGTGCAAAGTAATGACGATAATAGATTGACTCTTTGTAAGAATCTCCGATCAGATCGTAGTTGTTTCCAAAATGCAAGAGCTTATTGATGCGTTTAGCTAAGTCTTTGTCGTTCAGGTGATTGCGGCACACGTCCATGGCGGTTACAAAGAAAAATGTGTCCTTGGCATTTTCAATGTGAAACTCTTTGCCTTCGATTTGTGTCAAAATATCGACTAGCACATGGCTTACTGGTCCACGTTCTCTGCAAAAAATGATAAGCATATAGTACCACGTAGCTAAAGATGGTTCTATGCCGAGAGTCTTGAATTCAGACAGGGTCTCAAGCGCAAATGTTCGTGCCTGACGAAAACCTCCGATTGTACTGATCAGTGACAGTACCGAGTTCAGTGTTCCCTGATTCGGACGAATCTTACGTTTTGCCATGGTTCGCAGAATATCTTGAACAAGCTCCCAACGCATCTCACCACTCTCCTTGAGGAAGTTTGCCACTTGAATGATTGAATTAAAGGTTGCCACATCGACGTTCAGGTCTTTGTCTAATGCTTCCTGGAACAGAGCCCAAGCTCGTTCTACTTGATGAAACTTGGACATGCCACGAATAATTGTGCAATAAGCGCTCGCGTCCTTGGGCTCAATCTCCTGGAACAACTGCTCGGCAAGATCACCGTCTTTCCATGTTTTACGCTGACGCTCTTTGCCCACCGTGCTCTGACTGAACCAGCGCTCCTCGATCAAGTCCTCGGACAAAGTGTTTTCATGATTGTAGTAGCACACGAGCTCGAAAAGACTCTGTTTTAATTCCTGTGGTACTTCAATGTTTTTCTGAACCATCAGTTTGTAAACGAGAATAGCATCAGTAACTTCGACACTTGAAATCAGTGACTTTAGGGCGTTCTCGTCGACTTCACTTTGTTCGTTGTACACCATTGTTGGTATGAACGCTTGGATTGGAGGTTCTGCGTGTTTGTGCTGAAACAATGGTACAAATTTATAAAAAATTGTTCCTAATTAGAGTATTTAAATATGCCTACCTGAAACAGTGGACTGTGCTCTTGTCTCAGCCACTTAGCTGCCTTTCGTCCGGCTTCCTGAGCCATCGCAAACGTACGTTTACCAATATTAGACATTGGAATGAGGAACGGATCATCGTGGTACTTGTAATGTGCTGCGGTCGCATCTCGTCCTACGGTTGCTGACAGTGCGTACAAGATATCGGTTGGACCACGGTGAATGCGTTTCGGAATCACGATTTTTTCCTCTTGTGCCGCAGCTGTCGTAGAACTTTGTCTTACAATACCGCGTAGAATACTTAAATTACTTTGATTTCCAAAGGTTTTGCATGACCGGTACAATGTCCTCATTGTGTATGTGTGATGGTTTTGTACACTTTAATTAATTTAAGCACAGATTTTTTGAGTTTTACTTTTTTCTACAGTGCTTGTGCTTTTGTCATTTGAGTGAAAAACACACAGAGAATATGGTTATCAAAATTGACGTAAGATTTACAAATATGAGGTTATGTTACTGTGTCAAAAATCTACATATTTTACTACTTTATTTTTTTGACAGCAAAAGTACTAGAGTACAACAAGAGCATCGGCGCACAACTCTGATTGGTGTATATTTTTGGTGCATTTGTGAGAGAATTAAGAGAGAAGAGCGAGTGTGGTGGGTCGTGGGAGTGCCGACAGATAACAGCTGGTGTCAGCCTGTATTATTTTTATTTATTTCTTACATAAACACAACCAAAACAAACGCATTTACAATAATAATTTGAAATAAAATTATAAATTTATATATAAAAATATATTCTCTAGTTATTTGTTAGTTTAATTGATACAGGTAAAAACTTGACTATTTGTTATTTGATTATATCCAATTGTTTACAATGCTTTTCTTCAAAAAAATGTAAATGTAAACAACAATCTATTTTTATTTCTAATTTACTTATATTTAACAAAAACCTTGTAATGTTTCAGGGCACAATGAAGTTACGTACCAAGATACTCCCGAAAACCCTCACCGATATCGGATCTACGGTCTTTCTATTCATAGTCGTTCCTGTGGTGTACTTTTTTGAGCTTTTCGTCGTGCTGCCCGAGATTCTAGACACAAGCTCATACATGTATTTTATACACGCTTCTCTAGGAACATTTCTTCTCTTCAATATCGTAACGAATATGCTGTCGGTCATGTTCACTGACACAAGTATCCGCGGAGAGATTCTAACACCACCCATCGATGATACAGACAGGCGGCTGTGGCGATTGTGTTCCGTATGCGAGACAATAGCACCACCACGTTCCTGGCACTGCAGCATATGCCAAACGTGCATCTTAAAGCGGGATCACCATTGCGCGTTTACGGGATGCTGCATAGGACATCACAATCATCGATACTTTCTACTATTGCTTGCCTACCTTTTTGTGGCCACAACATACGCAACGCTATTCAACAACTACTATTTCTGGGTACTTCACATTGACGAGTACTATGATCTCATGTTGTTACTGAAAGTGGTGTTCCCGTTAGCCATGTTCTTTATCGAGATGTCGCTGCTCCAGAGCTACCTAATGCTTTACGTGATTCTGTTAATCGGTGCTGCGTTCACGGGTTTCTTGTTGGTGTACCATGGACGGGTTGTGTGGCGTGGATCCGTGGTTCATGAACACAAAGGATCCGTATCATTCTCATTGGGTCCACGCCGAAACATAGAGATGGTTTTTGGTAAACGCTGGTATTTGACATGGTTGTCGCCGTTCGTGCAAAGTGAGCTTCCACACGATGGAATTCACTGGGATTCGGTGATTCGTGAAAGCTACAAGAATCAATAGTGCCTACAAGATATTTCTACGTATTTTCTATATTTTATATGTAAGTATATACACGGTCCTATTTAAATGTGACAATCTCTAAAAACATAATATTTTCATCACAGTGTTTTTTAATCAGCACAAATAATAGACAATTTTTTTAAATGAACATGTCCTTATTGTAATTTTTAATATAATATATATATATTATTTTTATTAATACAACATATCTTTTTGATTACATTAATTAGTTATGCATTTAATGCTACAATAATTCTTTGTTTGTTATAATACAGACCAAATTTAACTACATTATAGGCTCTAATTATAATATTTTCGCTAATTAAAATATCGCTTCATCAGCAGCATTTAAATTACCCTTGGCACGCTGAGTTTGAACGAGTTCTCGAATTAGAGATTGACGTTCGCGTTCCAGCACCGTTATGCGTTCATTTTTCTTGCTCACCTCGTCGGACAGCTGATGGTTTTGCTGCTTTATCCTGTGCAATAGATCGTTTTGAAAGTGTTGCTGTGTGCCGGGATTCCTAACTGCCAGGTTCATATGCATCGGGAATCCACCGCGTTCCCAACTATCCGCAAGTGCGGACAGATGCCGATTGACCTCCATCACTCGTGCACGTTGCAGATCCAATCGATCCTGATTGGCTTCCGACCATTGTTCCTATACGATTCAAAAATAATAATTTTTTTATTTTTTATTATTTGTTTATATAAAATAGCACACTTACAACACTCGATCCCATTCGGCCCAGATACTTGATTTTGTCCTGTACAATAGAGATCTGCTTAAAGTACCACTCCTGTGCTTTTTCCACCGAGTTCAGACCTTGCAATAGAACGTCTTTCTCTTGCTCGTATTGCTTTAGTTTCTTCAGCATATTGTAATCGATACCGTTTTGCAGAGTATGGCGACGAGGCTCCCGGCGTCGAATGTTTTGTTTCTTCTGGAATATTCCGTTTGGTTGCTGCTGTTGCAGTACACCATCATTCGATCCATCAGCAGTGCCCCGATTCTGATGCACAATATGTCCGGCAGCAGCCCGTTTATCTTTGGCGTCCATTTCGTTCATAAGTACACCCATTTGCCAGTTCTGAAGTGCATGTCGGATCTCAGCCTTGTCCAGACGATCCAGATTATTTATGTTAGTCACACCGTTACCCATCACCAGGGCAGTTCGTGGTGGTTTCGGTGGAGCGTACAGACCTGGAATAATCTGTGAGTCGGGCAAAAGATCATTGTCACTGTCCGGACACAGTTTTGGTAGACTGAGCGTACGTTTTACAGGAATAATGGCATTATTTGGACGAACGGCAGCTGTGTTATTGCTGTTCCAGTGCTGTGTACTGCGTTCCATTGCATTGTCCAGATCAAGTAGTGGTGCAGATGGTGGACGCTGTGGCTTGCTGAGAATCACATCTTTATTGTTTGCTACAGCGAGATTATGAGGTAGAAGGATACGTGGTTTATTTAGGGGTGCAGAATCAGTAGACTGGTTGCGCAACAGACAAATCTTTAGTCCAGCACAAAATCGTTCAAACGACAGCATTCCGCTGAGCGGTGTGACCTTACGCAAGCAGTCAATGACCCCGTGCGGTAAACCCTTGGCACCGTCATCCTGCCAGCGATGTTCAATGTCTGTGAGTCTTACGTAGCCCGTACGTTTGTCGTCCATTATATCGAAAAGGGTTCGCATAGCGGTAACAAACTGTTTGGGAAGATTGTCCATGAGTCCGCCTGTACTTCCAGCGATACCACCTTGACCAGTCTGAGCACCAGACGACACGATATTCTTATTCGGCACATTGCCGCCGATATTTCTATGCATTGCAGCCATACAAAAGTGAATTGTGCACTTTTAAATAATTTACGATAATGTGTGTGTGTGTGTGTGAAAGTGTATATTTATATTTATATGTTATAATAATTGTCTGAAGGTAAGAGAGCGCGCGCTCGAGATCGATAGATCAAAACACAATAACACAATGGCCTTTCTGAGAAACTCGCGCACTATATAATCGCGATCACTTAATACACTTTATTCACTTTCATTTTATTACATCAATAAAATGATAATATTATTATTCAGTATTACCTACAACATAAAATTTACATCACAATAATAACGACGTTCCATTTGATCTTAGATATTTATTGGCACGCGAACGCGCTTGAGATTACGACCAGCAGCCACACCGACAAATCTTACGACTGAGCAGCAAAACTATACCAACGCACCAACACTTGCAGAATTACACAGTTATTTCAGTAATTTGGACATGTTTACTGTGAGTGTATTGTTGCGTCCTTACCGCCTACAAAAAACCAGCTCGCGTCTATACACAATTCTCAAACGCACACAAACACACGCTCTTCTTGGACATACTGATACTGTATATATATATATATATATATATGCAACACACTGCCTCAATCCTCACCTCACATACCAGAGATATATATACCTATGAAATACCATCAACAGCCGCAGCGATCTGCGAGATGACGACGACACGACACGACACAACCCGACGACAAACGTAGACTGAGCGCACGGTTGATATATATTTACCTGTGTGTGGTACCTGTGTTTATCTGTGTATGAGTGAGATGTATGATTGCCCCGAGTACAGTGATTGTTTCTTGGAAATATATATATATACAGGTTTTTTTTGCGAATTTTTACATTTTAGAGTTTAATATGAATATATGGAGTTTAGAAAGAACTCCGTCAATAACCCATTATTCCCTACACACGATGGCAACGCGTTTTTTGCGTTTTCACTGCATCACAACTAGTTGACAAAAAAATCGTAAGGCAACTTGGCCAATCGCAGGGAAACCGGTTGGCAATCGATGGCAATTGCGTCTGTTGCCTATATCGTTTCCAAGACTTGGCAACATGATTGACATATGTAGTAGAGATGCAGTGGAAACTTTAAAAAATCTGCGTTTGCCATTCTTTTTGCGTTGCCGCTGCATTTTGGTTTGCGTTTAACAGCACAGCAAAGAATTTTCACCATTTTTATTTGTTATTGACGCTTGCAATGTGGAATACAAAACAATATATTTCTAATATTTATATAGAGTTTAAAAACGTTCAACTGATAAACTAGAAGAAAGGCTTTTACAAAAGTATTTTTATAGTCACAAAAAAACTTCGTTTTAAATACAAGGACGGCCTTGAAAAGTACATAGAGAGAAGGTTTTACAATATTATTACAAATTCAATTATTATGTATGAAAAGAAAAGAGAGGTTAACAAAATAATTTAAATAAAAATTAAATACTTACACTGTTAAAAGCTTCTTCATTTAATCAAAAAATGTTTTTTTGCAACATTTGATTGACATACTTTTAGAACACAAGAAATATTACAAATAATTTTGGTTGACAAATTAAGACAAAAAAAGGTTTAGCTGTTTACTTCTCGTTTGCTTTTATCCCAGAAAGTAACAGTGATTTTTGGCAGCATTCGATTGACTACTTTTTGACCAGAAACTACCACCAAAAAACTTCAATTGGCCACTCTCAAGTAAAAAATTATTTCAAAAATAATAATTGATTGCCATAAAAAAGGCTTTTCCTATATGGTGGAAAATGTGAAAACTTCTCATTTTCCCCCATATAGAAAAACCTTTTTTTGCGGTAATCCACCAATGACCACTAATAATTTTAACCACCCTCGATATAAAAGATGTTCCGTCTCATTTAAGGCAATATTTTTAACCGAGATCAAATTTATAAATGGTTATTTACATTCTTCATTTACTTTGAACCTTTACTCAAAATTAACGCAATTATTCATTTACAACATTATTAACACGCTTGTTTTAGAGTTTAAAAATGATTTTCTCTTGTGGCCAACCATTTTAAAACATAATTATTCGTTTTGAAATGGTTTTAATTTTTCGTAAGAAGGTGATGAGTCTTAAGTGTTAGTTTTCTGTTACAAAATATTTGCAGTCTTTAAAAAATAGATAAACCAAAATAAATTATTGATTTTCATCACATTTTTCATAGAAATCTTTGCGAAATAGTGGAATTGACCGTTTTTATAGTATACATAGTTAGTATAGATAGTTATTAAATATTTTTTACCAAAACTATATAGAACGTTCTTAAAATATTCGTTTTACGTGTTAGTTTAAAAAAAAGAACCCGTTTTGAAGGTCAGTTTTATTAATTCTCTGTGGTTTGACTAACATTTGTTAATTTAATATATTTATTATTTAGTACCTAAACCCTTTTATGTATTTATAATAATATTTGTTTGTATATTTTAATATCATCAAAAAATCAAAAATCAAGATCATCAAAAAAAAACAATCATTTTTTTGGCTTCATTATAATAATTCTTGAGAATGAAATAAATAATTCCTGATTTCTCAAGATCGAAAGAAGTCGTAAAATGCATATTTCTACAACCACACCTGCTTTTTTGTTACTTTTTAATATTAAAAATTTCATTTTTACATAAAATCTCCTTTTTAAAGAATATATCAAATTTTCAAATTTCTAGATTTTTGGATATATAGATATATATATTTTATTTCGTAGATTTTTGTGTTGTTGAAATTTTTCCAATTTCTTAGGCGCAGAAGAGAGGCCAAAAAAACAAAACAAAAACGAGTAATAAAATGCATACAAAATTGTTATTAAATAATTATAGTAAAACATTAAAAAAAATTGTGTCTAAAACAAATTTTTATGTTTCATTAATTTTTTTTTGAGCACAAAATTTTTTTATTTGTGTGACTAAATTGTTTTTTTTGTACACACTAAATTGTTAGCCTAAATAGAATTACAATTGATTTTTTGGAAGAAGAAATTTTAATGGTATCTTGCGAGAAAATGCTTTCTCTTGCAATCCTACCTTAACCTTAGAACAAACAGTGTATGCATAAAAATTTTATATGGTTTATTCAAATGAAATTTTAATTCAAACCTATATATTATTTTATTTACATTTATTTTAATTTCTATATAATCTATAACACCTCCAAAAGTTGAGTTTAAGCATAGAGTTTAAAGAACTCACTTTTAGGGTTGAAATTAATTTTTAATTATTACTATACTATTTCAAATAGAATAAAAAATCTTCAAAAGAAAACCAAAGTTATTGATTTAAAAAAAAAAACATTTTTCAACTAACAGCAAATACATTTATTTAATTTAAAAAAAAAACAGTTTTTTTCTTGTTTTTCCTTTTTAATTAAATAAAACCTCCTTTTTCCTCTTTTTAATAACATTTTTGGGAGTGGGAGGCCTGAATTTAAAATGTGTGCGGCCAATTTACATTTTTAAATTCGATTTTCTGGACTTATGAGAATAGATGCTTGTATACACCTTCAAACCATACTTTCTCGAGCTTCATAATTTTATAGATTTTTTAAATAGTTTTGATCCTTTCGATTCTTACGATTGAAAGTGCACGAGTACTCGATGGTTGACGAATGTCTCCTCTTAGGCGCTTCACAAGAATCTCTAGAGTCTAGTCTGGTCCTTCGATGGAATATGTTTTAAGGTCTCATCCCAATCTTCTGCCTTTTCGGCGATGAGCTCAGTAAACTTGACCCAAATCTTTGTACTACTGCTTCGATCCGATCGGCCAGTAAAAATTTTCAAAGTAAATGAAAAACATAATTTTAAAGTTATTTAGCATTCTTTGTTAAAGAAGCTAAAAAGGCATTCTAGCGACTGACACCGAAAATAACACTGTCTTCATTTTTTCCAGGATGTTTAATGAAATTTGGTGCGATAATGATTTCGAATTTTAGAATTACATTCAAGCAAAAATGGATTTTAAGCAATTTTAGGAAATTTTAGGAACTGTGGCAACTCTTGTTAAAAGTAATGTAAGAGAATTTTTGTTAAGCAATTGACCGCACTGATTATAAATATATAATATATAATAAAATATTTCTATAGTCCAATTTTTAAAAATATTGCAGCCAAAAAAATAAGAATACTTTCTAAATTTTTTGCAGGGTCTTTAATATGACATTGAAGTTAATATTTTTTTTTTTTAAAAATATGCATTTCTTTAAATTTTTTTTTAATTTTTTACCATTAAATTAAAAAAATAGTAAAATATCTATGTAGTTTATTTTTTGGAAAATCAATGCTGAAAAATAAATTAAACTTTATAAAAAAATATGCATTTTTTTAAATTACTTTTTAATTGTTAACGGACATTTAAATTAAAAAATCATAAATTATTTTATATACATTTTTATGTAATTTTTTTTTTATTTTCTGTAGAATTGCATATTTTGAAGAAAATCGATTTGTTAGTTCTTTTAGTATATTTTTTCATAACCAACATGACACTTCATTTTGGCCAAAATGTATCTCAAAAAGTAAAAGAAAATAAATTATAATTAGTAAACAAATAAATGAAACCTCACTTCCGGTCTTCATATAACGATATGCTATTTCACGTGAAATGCATCTATATTTGATTTGAGCTAAGACCCAAAAATAAACAAAGTATTAAAGCTATTGCATAAAGTAGTATTTTTTTTATTCCCTGGTAAATACAAATCTAATATATGCACTTGAATAATTAGGGCAGTGGGCGATAATTCGCTGAACCATATTGCATGCTCCCTAAAAATGTACCTCAATTTCTATATTTGATTCAAATTAGATTTAATTAAAATCTAATAGAACATTTATAAATATTAAAATATATAATACTACAAAAGTTTTCTTATATATATGGTCTAAATTTGAGCCATTAAAACAACTTTTGAACAATAATTTCAAAATCCTTTTTTTTAAATGATTTAAATCAAAAACAAAATCTTAGGAAGCAAGATCTAAATAAAAGAAAATCTTTTGTTAAGATTTAAAAAAAAAACTTGATAATTAAAATTTTATTATTGGTGTAAATATATATTTTTTAAAAGTACATACATTTTTTTGTAACCAATTTATTAATTCGGAACTCATTTCTTTTTATTGCAATGCATTATTTGGGACCCAAATAATATTTTTCCAAAATAATCAAAAAGCCAGTCTAAAAAAGTTTATAGACTTCAGAAACTTATTTAGATATTGTCTTTATATTTTAATAAAAACGCCTTTGAGTACCTAGTGATCTTTAAATTATAGCTAATATATTTAAATTATAGCTAGTATATGATGACTGTAATAGTATTTTTATTTAATAATATTTGAATGTTTCTGACCATATTTATTGTTAAACCTGATAAAACAGGGATAATAGTAACGTCAGATAAAAAAATAGCATGGCAGACATTTAGCAAAACTGTTTCTAAAAAAATACGTACCCAGCCATTTTGTAATTACTAATATATGTATATGTTTACCAATATTTTTTTTACTCGAAATATCTTTTTGAGCGACAAAATAAAACCTCCAAAAAAAATTTATAAATTATTGAAATTTTAGTTCTTTTTTTTATTGTTTACTCCTAATTAGTAGTGTTAAATATTTTATTTTAAAAAATATTTTTTATAATATGGCAATATTTTGCCAAAGAAAAAGTGACCTAAATGCCATCTATACATTTTTTTTAGTGCGAGTCGTGTATAAACCTTTTAAAGAATAAATCTGTGCACTGGGAATGTTAAGGTAACTAACCATAACCACTATACTAATGTAATGTTATGGTTTGTTAGTTGCTTTCAAGTGTTTTGTTAAACGTAAACGCATGCCAACCTGTTCTCCTCTCTTGTCTCTTCTATAATACAACAATCGCTGTATGAGTGTGAGTGCCTGCGATGCACTGAGCCAGTTTTTTTTATATAAGGTACGAGTATATACACTTTGCCTCTTCTGGCTCTTCGTCCATTGCAAATAATGGCTATGAGTAAATGCAGACATGTACTATAAGATTGGATTATACAATAATTATTTTTACCCATTTGATTCAAATCAAAAGAAAAAAGATCTAAGATATATTTTCTAAGCAAGGCGCCATAGGTTTTTAGATAAATAAAGATGAAATTAGGGCTGTGGAGTCGGAGTCGGTGAAGTCGTTTTTTTTTGGCAGGAGTCGGAGTCGGAGTCGTTTAAATTGTTCTGACTCCGACTCCAACCAAATTGTAATACTATAATTCTCGCAAAATCATGGATGCTCTCAAATACGACTTTTTAAATTAGATTTAAAAGAATCTCTCTGGCTTCTAAACCATGCTTTTTATTCTAAAAACTCAATTAATTTGTTTAATTAAAAATATGCTTTAAATAAATAAATATTTTTTTGTATTTATATAAAAAATATTTTTTAAAATCTTTAATTGATCGTTTTGAAAACATATTTTTAATAATTATTAAAATGTACTATATAAAATGATAAATTGATCTCTAGAACAAAAGATTCCTAAAACTGAATGCCAAAAAATAAAGTTAATCAATTTACAAAGGTCATTCCTTTTTTCTAAAAATTATTGTGGCTGGCAGCGATTTCTGTGAAAACTACTGTACTTTTACTCGAGTCAAGTATGTTGATTTGATATCATTTATTCAGTTCCATCGTGTGATTCAAAGCAGTCACGTCGTATTATCGCATCTCTTGAATAGAAATATTCTTACATACACATACACACATACAAAGATAAGTTTAACTACATTGTGAAAAGTAAGTGGTTGGCGTCTTATTTCGTATTAAAATCTGATATGTATGTTGTTTTGAGACATAATTGAATTATTTAAAAATGTTTGAAGACTTGAGCAAAAATAGTGAAACGAGACAAACAAAAAGTGTTTTGATTTTGGTTTTCAATTACATATATTAGGATATATTAGAATATATTATTTAATAGTGTTAGTTATTACAGGTTTAGTGAAAGTTGTAGAAAGAAGCTATTTAATAATTATGGGTTAAAATAAATTGTACCAATTTAAAAAAATATATTTAAAATGTAATGAATTCAGTCTCAAAGTATAAAAGAAAGAAATGTTGTATCAAAAGGAATGAAAAACAAAAACTTAGGTACAATGTTTTTAATTTTTATTTGAAAAATGAAAAATTGTTGCAAAAATTAATAAAGTTTGGGGTTTTTTAAATCTCTATTTGAACCAAATTGATTTTATTTTTTGAAACTATTTTCTTTAATAGTTTTTCTTTGGTTTAAACATTAAAAGGTACTCAAAACACGTATAACAGTTCTATAAATCAATACATTTTTAAATTTATTAAATTTAAAATTACTAATAAAGCTCAGTGGAGATTATAAGAACATCTTTTAAAATACGACTTTTATAAATTGATTTAGTGCATATTCAATTAATTCAAACTATATAATCTCTTCATTTTAAGAAACTTCTTTTTTGAAAAATGGGTAAAGCCATATTGTACTATGCCAGCCTGAGCCCACCATGCCGTGCAGTACTGTTATTTGCCAATGCAATCAATTTTGAGGTTGAATTAAAGTTAGTGAATCTGATGAAAGCAGAACACCGCAGACCTGAGTTTTTAAAGGTATTCTCTTTAATGTACCCCAGATAATTTGATTTCCGCCATAAATAAAGTTTTTCAACAACAGATGAATCCCCAACACACCATTCCATTGCTAGACGATAACGGTGTCATAGTGTACGATAGTCACGCAATTTGCTCGTACCTAAGTGAGAAATACGCGGCGGACGATCGTTTCTATCCCAAGGACCTGGCCAGGCGTGCCGAGATTGATGCACGCCTACACTTTGACTCCGGCTATCTTTTCGCACGTTTTCGTTTTGTCTTTGAGCCGATACTGTACTTTGGATGCACCGAAATGCCCATTGAAAAAATCGAATACATGCAAAGAAGCTGGTACATTATGGAGGCTTTTCTGGAGAAGCATAAGTATCTGTGCGGCAACGAAATAACTATTGCCGATTTCTGTTGCTTTGCATCGGTGACGTCAGTGCAGCTGTTGGCTGCTATTGACGCGGACAAGTATCCGAAGACATTGGCCTGGATCGCACGTATGGAGCTGACCGATGATGAGCAGCACTTTAACGCAAAGGGTGCCCTGGAATTTAATGACCTTTTGAATACTTTGTGCCAGAGGAAAAATAGAGTCTAATTTATGGTGTTATCTATAATGTAAGAGAAAAACTTATAAAGACTACTTCAATAAGAGTTAAAATATATCGTGCTTTTTAAAAAAAAAATTGTGCCAAAAATATTTTTTTGTCTCCATGGATACATTTTTGTTGTTACCGTGAATACCAAAATAAAAATGGTTTTAAACACTTTTTTTTGTGTGTGCGCTTGTTTAGGCACTTTTTTGGTGACATTTTTTCTTTGTAGGCTTGGGTAGACTTTTTTTTGGAGATATTTATTATAATTTTTTTGACCACAAAATATGTTATTTTTTGTTTTTTGATTGATTTTCTACACTCATAGAACAGATTATAGGCTGTCACAGACTAATTTGGCGCCAACTCCAAAACTTTGTCTCTGCAGCAAATTTTAAGCTGTTTCCGCTAAGTGTTTAGGGTTGTCTTAGCAAAAACTCGCTATATTAGCTAATTTTTAGCTATATTAGCTAATTTTTAGCTATTTTGGCTAATTGTTAGCTATTTTAGCTAATTGTTAGCTGTTTTAGCTATTTGTTAGCTTTTTTTAATATTTTGCCATAGCAGCAAAGTTAAATTAAACTTACCTAAACCAGCCCATAAACTGCCTGCTACAGGAAAGCTGTAATTGTTTTTCTATCGGTGTATGAAAAAAATCTCAATAATAATTTGAATATTAAAACATCAGTTTAGAAATAAAGCTGATTTAGACGCATTTTAATATATATTTTGCTCTTTTTTTAATCATGCATAAAATTAGCTATATATATATTTAAAGCAAATAAAAAAATATAGAAAACTAACAATTAAAAAATGTATGATCTTTAAGTTCCCTCTATTACCCATACAACTAATGAAACATTAAATTTATTCGTTTACAATAACGAAAACAACTCATTTTTTATTGAAGTACATTTTTTCCTGAATGATTATTTAAATTGTTTTGGAGAAAAAAGTATATCATTTTTGAGGTGCGCAAATACTTTTATTGACCAACTTTCTTTCTGTCTATCTTTCTCTTCCTCCTAATGTCTATTGGTCTGTTCCTCTCACCGTATTTCATACATTTACTGATTGATTCCCACCTCCCCAACACCAAAATATATCAATCTTTCTCCTAAATGTATTTTATCTGCCCTAACATATGATTTAGAACGCATCCCCAGACTGGAAGATTTTGGATTACCAGTAAATGGTCGATTTCAACAATACCTGTAAAAATTATTATGATAGCATTTTTGTTGTTAAAATCACCTAAAATAACTGTTTTCCTATCCATTTTTGATGGCTTGTTGAAAAACGACAAGTTAAATGGTTAGACAATTACCATCCGTTCACTCAGTACAGGGTATAGCTCCTATCCCACCAATATTTAGAACTAATTTTCTCATTTTACCTAAAAGTGGTTCCCTGATAATATCTCACTATCTAGTACTGGGAAAGAGACTCTCCCCCTTTCAATATCCCTTTACATTCTTCCTTTTACCTTTTTTCTCTCTCCTTATCTTTCTCTCACCCTCTCTCTCTCAATCTCTTCTCGCTTCTCTTCTCTTAATTTGGCGTTAACGATGTTTCCAAATTTCTATTATTATATAATCTACTCGTCTACCCCAGGCTTAAAAAACATTTATTACCGGATCTTCGTTGAGATAATTCTTTATCCAAAAGAGGGTCTTTAGTTTGCCATCCAGTCTACCTCATTAGAAATATTTAGTTTGGCCGGGCAATCTTTGACCGCAAATATCCCCCTGCTCTTAGACGGATCTCAATTTAGAACCACATAAACAAAACGACCAATATGATTATAATATTTGGAATTAATCAAAAAAATGTATACGTTTCAATTTAAACTTTAATATTTCTCTTTGCAACTGTGTCATGCACCATATCCTCACACTCTCTGGCGCCAACTGCATTTAAGACTTCGTAGTTGTCGGTCTTTTCCATTCGTCCGATCCAAGCCAAAAACTTTGGATACTGGTCCGCATCAATTGGTGCAACCCTTCGGACAGACGATATCGTTGCAATACAACAAAAATCTGCAATAGTCAATCGATCACCGCACAAATAGTCACTGTTTTGGAGGAATGCTTCCATTATTGACCAGCATTTTTGAATGTACTCCTTCTTATCATCTGGCAGTACAGATACACCTCTGAACAGAACTGGCTCGTAAAGGCTACGCAGTCGGGAAAACAGATGACTAGAATCCAGGTACAAACGAGCGTCAACCTGTGCCCGTTTTGCCAAGTCCTTGGGATAGAATTGATCGTCTTTTGCGTACTTTTCACTTAAGTACGTACAAATCGCATGACTGTCGATCACGAACACTCCGTTATCATCGAGCAGCGGAACTGTATGCTGAGGATTCATCTATAAATAAATAAAACAAGATTAGATAATATTATCATAGTCATATAGTTTAAAACGAAGAATACCTTTAAATACTCATCACTAATATGCTCATCCGCAAACAAATCTACCACCTTCAGTTCCAGATCCATACCAATGGCGTTTGCAAATAATATCACAGCCCTAGATGGTGGGCTCCAAGTTGCATAGTACAGTATTGGTTTGGCCATTTTCAATTTAATTATTAGCTAGAAAACTTTAATATAATTATATAAAATACACTTTTACGAAAAATAAACATTGCTCTTAAATTTAGTTACAACTCTAGGCTACACTCTAAGATTGGATAAGTTACTAACGATAATCCATCCCAATCAAAAATATGATGAATAGATTAAGAGAAAAATCTTGGTTGTGCCAAAAGTATTTTCTTATATCGTTTAACCTTAGAACCGTGAATCAAATTTGAGCCCCTACTGAAAATGTATTTTCAAACTAATATTTTATTTACAAAAAAATCGAGAAAAAATATTACAAACTTTAATAAATTTAAAATGCAAATTCAAAAAATAATAAAATAATAATTTTAATTTTCAATTTTTCTAGATATTTACCTCAGATTTCTGGCAAACAGAATAACAAGGTGTCTGTATCAAATTTGACAAGAGAATGAGCCAAATGAGCTGTCCCATTATTTATTTTCACACAATAATGTTTTTTATACTACATAGATAATATTGTTATCACTTGATTTCACTCTCGTGTCCGTTTCGAGGTCAAACTTATTTATATTAATATTTGGCACTGAAATCATATAAGTTAATGTACGGAGAATTTCTTGAATACTTATACAATAATATAATAATATATATAGTATTGTATTATTATGCCGCAGATTTTTATTGCGTTTCAAGTCAATTCGGAGAAAACAATTCAAAGATAAAAAAATCGTATAGAAAACAATTCGTTAAAAATAATTTTTTAAAAGACAATTCATAGATAATAATTTATAGAAAACAATTCGTAGAAAAACAATTCATAGAAAACAATTCGAAGAAATGCAATTCGTAGAAAACAATTCATAGAAAACAGTTCGTCGAAAGACAATTCGTATAATACAAATCATCGAATAACAATTCGTCGACAAATAATTCATCGAATAACAAATCATCGAAAAACAATTCATCGAATATCAATTTATCGAATAAAAATTCGTCGAAAATAAAATCAAAATGGTGTTGTTCATAGAGTACTATACCACATCCCTCACTCAAATTTTCAAGGGTTGTTTTTCTAAAAAATAAAATCAAAGGTGCTGGCCATAGAGTGTACTATTCCAAATCCCCCACTCCTCCATTTTTAAGGGTTGTTAGGCATATAGTATTATACTACAACTTACATCTTACTCCGCCTTTCTAAGGGATGTTTTCCGAAAAAAATATTCAAAAAGTGATGGCCATGCTTTTCAATGAATTGTATTTGGACGAATTGCTTTTCAATAAATTGTATTTTGACAAATTGATTTTCTTTGAATTGTTTTTCGACGTATTGTTTTTCGATGAATTTGTTGTCAACGATTTTTTTTTGCTGTCTTCTATGTCTACTACAAATTGTTATTCAATAAATTGTTTAACAAATTGTTTTCTATGAATTGTTCGTAAATCTTTTATTAAAATTATTTATCAGGGATTTTTTAAACCAACTAATCACCAATTACAATTAACATCAGTTTATAATTTATTACAATAATCAATCTTTATAACAACTTTTTTTTTTGTTCAAATAATTACAAATTTTTGTTCCGAATTAACAATCAAATAAATGCATAATTTAAAAAAAAATCTAAAAATATACAAAAATTAAAAAGGAAAAAAAACGAATACATTTAAGGATTTTTAAAAAATAAAGGACTATGCCTTGTAGAATTTTAGGCTTCTATACCATTTAGGCTTTTAGGTCACAGGCACAACAACCTTTTTTGTAACAATATTTTATTTGGTACAATTTATTTTTATTATAACTATTTTTTATGAGACATTAATTTTTGTACAATAATTGAATCACTGTATTAATCTATTTTTCTTAGTACAGCTATTTTTACACGGTTGGAAGGTCGGCTAATATTTAAAGGTCGGCCAATATAGAAAATTCGGTCAGAAGCTGTTAAATACCTACCAATAAGTTGGCAACAATAAAATGTTTGCCAACGATAAATTGGTAGTTTACACGATTGTCAGAAAAACATCCAAACCCTTGGCTGACCTTTGACCTTGGCCTACAAATAGATTTTCATCCAACGTGTCGGCAAATGGAAAATTGACCGTTTACATGGTTGGCCGAAATGTACAGCCAATTTTTACGTCCAATATTGGCCGACCTGGTTTTTAGGTTAAGTTGTTGTTTTAATAATAAATTGATGCTTAATGTGCTGTTTTAATAATGTGCTGCCCATCGCGTTAGTCCCACAGTCACAAGATGGATAGACTCTATGCTCAGGCACAGAATTGTCCACTTTGACACTGGAGGTGAAACCGTTAGGGTCTTGGCAAAAAGAG
>JAAAKO020005009.1:0-20216 GCA_010015015.2 Bolitophila cinerea | reverse complement strand
ATATGTACTATTGCCACTTTATTCAATATTATATATATATATATATATATATATATATATATATTTATTCAATATCAATTCGCCACCAACAAATAAGTAATGTTATCTCTTTTAATAAATGAATTATATGTATTTACTTACCTACAGACATCATTTCTACAAATAGACATATCCGCCTATCACAAGGTATTTTTGCAAAGTAAAGAATCTATTTTGAAATGTTAACACTCATCTATTCTACAGATACACAGTAAGATAATCTTAACACCAAAACATTAAAGCCCCGGTTTGTTTGCAAAATATAAGCTGAGGCCCTATCGTATAACATAAGTTTGCTCAGAACTCTTGTTAAAATTTAACAACCCTTCCAAAACGAGTCTTGTAAAAATGTGTATGATGTATAACAAGTTTGTATATTCGTATTAAACACCATAAATAATTGTTTTTTTGGGTATCCAATCATTAACAAGTAATCTTTTCATGACATAATCATAATTTAATACATAAATAAAAGTTGTGATAAACAAATATCGATCAAATCGTGCCATTTTAATAACAACTGTGCTCACAAGTATGATAAACATCATGCATCATGTGTTACATCAGCAAAATGTGTTTAAATTGCGTTATATGATGTAGGGAATACTACAAACTAAAAATCCTAGGTTCTCCGAGATCCGACCTGTAACAGGTGCGGAGATAATGAATGCATCGGTCCATTTTTTCGCCAGATGCTCCGCAGTAAACCGTTGAAATAGGCTTTTCTTGACCCAACTGACAAGACAAAAACAGCTCTTCAACTATACAGGGTAAATCATACATCAATAGAAAATCTTTAGGGACGTATTCCTTGGTCAATTCTAAAACGAAACATACAAATTTTGACAAAAATCCGTGAGAAATAATAATAAAGTTTATGGTTTTCAATCAAATTTATGTATATTTTTAAGCTCAGGTCCGATTTTTTCATTTGTTCTTTTTATATAGGTGTTACATTTCAAATAAGGTGTAAAAATTGCCCGGTACGGCCGTAGTCTTTGAAAATAAATTCGAAAAATGGCAAAAAATTGTAAAAAATTACAAATCCAATAACTTTCCTTAGAAAGAAAAAAATGATATATTTTTTCTAAATATTAGATAAACTGGTAATAAAAAAGGTCTGAAAAATCGTTTTTCAAATTCACAAAACCACGAGCCCACTCTGCAAGTGTGATACCTCTTCGGAAAAATCTCGGCATCACCTATAAAAAGTCCAAAAAAAACGTAAGCAAGCATTTTTTTTAATAAATCCCGGTCAAAAACCGATGTCTCTCACTTCTCAGGGAAGCGATTTTTAACCAAATTTCATTTGTATGTTTCGTATTAAAATTGACAAAAAAATGCACACAGTTTATCGAAAACAATTATTTTAAAACTAGGCAAAGAAATATGAAATCAAGTTACTAAAAAACAAACTAAAGTATTTCGTTGTGTCTGCGCCATAAATACATACATTTTAGAAATTGCCACTGTTATATTATTCTCACATAATTGAAACGTACTTTAATTACTTTTCGCTGAAAGCGTTTATACAAAATAATTATAAAAAAACAACGAACGTAAATCTCGAATGCCCAGCAATCATCATAACTCATTTAACAGCATGTACTATTTTTTGTGTCTAAAGGAATGCGCAATTTATAGAGCATGAGCGAACGCCCGCCGCGCCGCCGCCGACGCCAGTTACCACCGCTAACATGCGCTCCCCCGATTTATGCATTTCCCATTTAAAAATTTGTTCTAATTTTCCACCAGTTTTCTCGCATTTGTGTGCATGCATTTTCTGCATCGTATCTATTTTATGCAATCTAGTTTTTTTCCTGCTGCTGCTGCTGCTGCTTCTGATGATGTTGGTGGTGTATTTGTATATTATATACATATGAAAGAAGAGAAAAAATCCCGCTATACAATTTTGTCGCCGCGACGCCGACGTCGTATTCTCTCTGGCACACATACACAGATTCTGTATGGAGCAAAGGCGCATGCGCAGCCTATTTCATCACTCGGGTTTTCACCCGAAAGCTTTTCGTTGTATCTTGTTACACACACACAAACACACACACACGCAAACTGTGAGTTTTCCCGTGTGTTTGTGAGTGTCGGCCAGTCGAAAGTTCTGCTGTGCCCAGCTGTGTTTGTGTGCGACTGGCAATCAATTCGGTCAAGCATCAGTCCGCGGAACGGAAAACTAAAAGTTCATAGTAGAAAAGTGTGTGTTAATTTCATAAATATATAGTATAATTGTGTTAGAGTGTCTTAGGAGTATTAATAAGAGGTTTATAACCGCACGCCCATATTGCCAGTCGCGCACACAGTGTCGCTGTACTCAATTGTGTATGTGTGTGTGTGTGTGTGTGTGAAAATTGACAGCTTTCCCGAAAGCGTTTGCGGGTGGCCATTACCACAGACACACGGTCGCAGTGGTTCGGGTCCGCACTGTGTGTTTCACAAGTGAAGGTGCATTTCCCCCGCGTGTGTGCGCGTCCAGAGACGTTTTATCGTGTCGGAATCGTATCGCAACCTGAGAACGAATAAATGCCTCGCGCGCGTTACGACTGCACCGATTATATAACTCTCACGCAGCGCACGCTCACACTTCCCTTAGCAACATTTGAAGATACCAGTAACAGCCCAGTGTCTTAGGATAACGCACACGCAATATTCTTTTGTGGTAGATTACCAGTTTTTTGGCCCATAATTCGCACAAACTGTACTTTTTTAAACAGACTATATATTATACATAATTATTATATAGTATATAAATGTTTATCTAGATCAATCTGATAAACACTTTTGTGATATTTTTTCCAATTAACGTAACCACCACGTAATTTGTTATTGCACAAATCGCTGCATTTTAACTTTTATACCGAAAACCGAGAAGAGACAATTTCTTAAGGACAAACACCAACAAAAACAGTGATAATAATCACGCACAAGCTTTGACTGTATACATAATATATGAATATAACATATATAATTTTAAATACATATAATTATATTCCGTGAGTGAATTCCATAAATCAGTGTGTCTGTGTATGTGTGTGACCTGCGGAATACATAACGAGTCGTCGCAACCATATACCGTTTATCTTTATAATTCAGCCATACAGCCATAAAGCCATATACATCCATACAGCCATAATATACTATGTTGCAATCTGCAATATAAATTTGTTCACGTACACGCTGCGCCGTATTGATTTGCGGCAAAGTTTCGCGAGCGCACGCTAAATTTAGATTCAACCTTCCCCCAGACAAACCACCCCAGTTTTCGCCAATTTGACAGTGTCGCGCAAAGGACGAATAAAGCCTTAACATCAACAAGCGTCGCCGCAGTCGCAGCGTAGCCACGCAGCAGGCAATTTCACGGAGGATTTATTGAAAAAGAAAGTTCTGCGCTTTTGCACTTTTGATACCAGATATGGGATGGAGCTCTTTACGCTTGCATGTTGTAAGTTATAGAATCTAGGTTTTGATGTTCGGATTGTCTTTATATTAATTATTTATATTCCAGTGAATCCCATAAATCCTTGTTTGGAAATTGTAAAAAATGTAGACAGTCACAGATATCTACTGCCATTAAAACAATAGCATATTTTAAAATTAGAGTTTTCCCACCAAATATTTGACCTGTCTAAACCTCCTATTTATGAGAAGTCTACTGCTGAATTTGGCATCATCTATAAATATTTTTGAGGATCCCAACAGTGGAGGATCTAAATTTTTCTTGAGGGGGCAGCTGAACTTTTTATTAATTTTCATATTATAGAGGCTATCAAGCTAAACTTTGATTAAAAAATCAAAATTATTCGAAAGATAAAAAAATCAACAGCAAATCACCAATGAAAAATGTATATCACTTTTTATTAATTTCCCAAGCAAGCAAAATAAGAAAATGTCACTAGAATGTGCCTAAAACCAAACCAAATTACTCATTTAATTGATAGAGAATCACATATTTTAAACTAAAAAAACGATCAATGATATTTTACTAAGAAAATTACTGATTTTGTTCTAAAATTACAATTTTTGAACTAAAGCTACTATTAGACAGGTATTATTTTGTGGCACTGCAATGTCACTCTGACGTTAAATTGCACCACAACAGTGACATTTAAATGTCGCCTCGTTTGATTTTTGGGACGCTTTTTGGCGACATTTAAAATGCCAATAAGCCAAAATGTCAAGAGTTTTGTGTCATTAAACTGTCAAATACAAATGTCCGTGTATTAGCCTGGCAATGGTATATTGGCTGCTGGAAAAAATGTCGGTAACCGTGACAATGAAATGTCGCCGGCCTAAAAATGTCATGGCAGGTATTCGTGCCTTTGTATTTTTTAGTAAATAAATAAATAAAATATTATAAAATAAAATAGTAGAATTAAAATACTATTAAGCAAAATTAATGAAAATGGTCGTAGTTGCTATATATTACTTGTAAAAGAAGGAGCTATGTAGGAATACTTTAAAGTAACTTTAAAGTAAAACATGTTTCGCGTTTTGTTTCCTTTGCGCTATTTGACATAATTATCATACTACTTCATTGTAGTTATTATTATTAATATAATAAGTTATTGTTCGGTTTTTACCGAACCCATAGTTTGCATTGTGAGATCCATGTTTTCCAAGCCGGTAACCTAGCGCGCTGACCTATAGATGTTACAACAAAAATAACGCAAATAATAATAATAATGTTTTTTTATTTAAACACTAAATACTAAAGTTAGGTTTTATTAAACTTTAAACTTTTAAAATTCTTATTCCCTTTAAATCTGATATAAATAATTACACATTCCCATTCTCTTAAAGTTGAACTTTATTCTGCTAAGAGGTCAATATATTTACATTGATAAGTAGAATTAAAGGGTTCTAGCGAATTCTAAGAACAGTATGTGTTGTTTTTGTGTGTACATGTAAACTAAAATAATACATTTTAAATGTGGATTTTAACTTACATTCAAATATGTTTAAAAAAGCTCGTATGTCTCAACAATATAATAATTAGAACACAAAACACTTAAGTTTAATTGAATTGTATCATTCTGCTACATTCTGCTATAAATAATTAACTCAAATATTTAAATTGCCTTTAATTCTGCTATAAAAAGATAGTAAAAAGAAGTCTTATTTCCTTTTATTTCTTTAGCCCTTAGTTCTGCTATAAATGATGGAAAATCCCATTCTTTAAAAAGGGTATGCGTTTAGCTTTTATTTTTTAATTATTGTTGTTGGTATTGCTGCGTTCATATATATATCTTATTTTTATTCAACACATAATGATATCACATAATCACAAGCATGATATACTCGCTCCTACATTAATCTTCTGATGGTCATGGTCATGGCTATATCAATTTATTTGTATTCTTCATCCATGATAATTGTTATCTTCTACTCGTTTAAATCAGAACTATCAAGTTTATTTGATGATATCGACGAAATATGTCTGATGGATTTTGATAATGATGTTGGTGGCAAAGTCCCACAAATTTCTTTACGATAAGTCGAAGACACTGTTGTAAAAACATAACTATTTTCCGGGTCAATTATACAACCTATATTTTAAATATTTTTTTTTACAAAATTAATAATTTAAAATAATAAAATAATGGTTTAGTACTTTTGAAGATTTGGCTGAATAAAACCATCAAATTGATAAAATAACAACGGCTTACAGATTTCATGGATTTCATCATCAAAACCACCAATGGCCAATTTGTTCACTCGGAGTTATATATTCAACTTGTGGAGAGGTTTTAAAAATATAACCCGCCAAGTTGAGGAGTGAGTTTGTTCTTTAGAATGATAGGGAGTCTATTTATTTCTCAAAATTGTGGTAAGAGACGATAAGGAATGGATTTGTTGGTAATTAAAATTAAATTTAAATTTAAAGTAATAGGTGTTCGGTGTAAATGTAAATACATTTTTATTTTACAATTTCTATTAAAGACCATTGAACCATTGAACCATTGAGAAAGCGTACAGGATTTATGTGAAAATACAAATTAAACCTGTCAATAATTAACACATATTTTTTCCAAAAAAGCAAGTATAGAGAAATATCAAAGGTTAAAAAAATCTTAATACAAGCTATAGCTATAAGCTACTTTTATATGATCATCATGTTTTATAAAAATAATGGTGATACGGGAATCGGTTTTTTTAGACAATATAGTAAACTCACTCGCGAGTCTGGTAGAAAGTAAATCGATAAATCATTTTCTCCGCCCTTCTACAGGTTGCGTTTTTGACAAAGAATACTATCAATGCAAATATGAAAGTAGCTAGCTTTTTTATTTGAACTGCACTAGCACACGAAACACGACTTTCCAATTATTAAATTGGATTGGCGAGATTTTTTTTATGTTCGTTATTTTTAATTTATCGAATTCTACCGAAATTGAACAATAATTTAATGTCGTATGGGTGCTACGGGTTTTATTAATAGGGTAGAGGTTTTTAGGTTGCCCAAACTTCTAAATTTTGACAATATAGCATTGTCATAACCTAAACTTCGACAGACATCAACGTCAAATGAGGAGTTGTCATTTTTAATCTCCTTCTGGAGCAATAACACAGTTATTACTGATCAAAATATGAAATAATTTTTCTAAAAATATTAAAAAAATAAAATTGTGTTTTTTGTGTGCTCATAAACTAAACATTTTTATAGACAATTATTTATAATTATTTTTGGTGTGTTGCTTTTTCATTCATTTTACATAATAATTACATAATTTCAAAAATACCATGAATCGGCAATTTTTTACCATGTTTATTCCAAAATGGCGTAATACGGCAGGTTGCCACCTTTTTGGCTTGCATGTTGCCAAACCATTTTTGATATGGAAGGTGTAGAAACCTGCAAGCCAAATTTTCAAACGGACAACTTTTATTGCTTTTTAAAACTTGCTATTATTTTTAATTTTTTAAGAATTTAAAACATGTGTAGCTCAGAATTGTGCCTTTTTAATTGCTGTATACATTGATTTTATAACGAGTTATGATCAAAAAGCTATGGGTGGCAGCCTGCAAGCCTAAATTTCAAAATGTCGATTTTAAATATTTTTGAAAATATTCTGTACATTTTGTATTTTTTAAGTATTAAAAATATTTATATATTAGGATTGAAGCTTTTACCTCCTCCTTTTAACGTATATGTTATATATTTACAATACGTTGATTTTATGGCGAGTTATAATCAAAATAGCTAAGGGGGTGGCAACCTGCAAGCCTTTTCCCTACTAATTCTATATACCCTCAGGAGAAAAAATATTTGTTAAAAACATATGGCTAATATTGGTTAATTGGAGGATCACAGAATATTGTATGTACGGACCAATATTTTGTTATATTTTCATGCCCTGATTTATTTAAAATGAGACATTTTTTCATCTCTCCAATTGTTTTTTGTAGTTCAACACCGCTTTTTTTGGCTAGTAGGTGGACTAAAGTCTTTGCCGTTGACTTAAAAGCTCTTTCACGCAATCTGTGGCACCATTTAGCGTTGAACTTATACTTTGATTGTCCATTTATATTAGTATTCCTATTTACAAATGTTTAATATAAATAATTATTATTACAGAGGACACACTTACTGTATTCATTTATTTTATTTTACGTGTTTATTATTTTTACAAATTTGTATGTAATATGTGTTTTTAAATTTTTATTATATACCAAATAATATACTTTTCCACTGACACCGCATATATTTACCTGCAGTATTTTTCCATGAGAGCCCAAAACCGATCAATTCTGATTTTATTATATATAATTGAAAAACAAAATCCAATCAATTTCACGTTTCACGTTGATTTGTTTCAAAGAAAATTGCGCCCTCGATTGACCCCATACCGCGTATATATACATATAAAATATAAATTATTTATTTACCCTCACTTGTATATCGTACACATTTTGTCGCTGTGCACTGTTCAGTATATATTAACCCCCCCTTCCCCGCTTAGCACAACGATAAAACAAATATTTTATATATATAGTATTTTTTTCTCAACTATTTATTTATAGGAACGCATTCGGACATTTGTTTTCTCAAAGTTTGGTTATAGTGTTTACTTTGTTTGTACACACAAGACGACGTGGTTCGCCTATAAGTTTCGAGGGATTGAAAGAAAGAAAACTGCAAACATCACGTGATGTGAATTAAAAAAAATGTATATATGTATGTATTTTATATTATATTTTATTTATATGAAGAAGACGTTGAAAGACAAAATAAGACTTTGTGTATATAGGAGTATATAAGTAAATATATACTATATGGATGGAATCTTCTCGCCTTTTCAGTGAATTATTTATTGCACGGTACACCATATATATTCCGACAGACGCTGTGTATACGCTACACACATACCATATATATATATATATATATATATAAATAAATAATATATGTGCAGTATATCATGGAGTATTTATATACCCATTTCGTGGAAGTTTAATGGGGCTGTTTTGTGTGCTCACATCTTACACGCAACGCGACGTTGTCGTAGGTGTGTCTGTCGGTGTGCAAGCAAAGAAAGCGCCAGTTTCTGTTTGAGTTGACAAATTTGTTTTGTCGTTGTCAATATCAATATAACAATCAGTTCACTTCGACAAAATTGATACATAAAATAAGTATATTTATTTATATTATATAGGTTTTTCCGAGTTTTCTGGAAATGCCAATACTCGAAAAAAAAAATATTTTATTATCGAGATAGTTGTTCATAAATAAATTATTAAGAAAAAATATATGTTAAAGTTAAAAATAATATTGTCGCAAAAGTACAAGAAATTGTTTTAATAAAATAACAAAAGTCCCAAAATGTACAATTAGACAAAAAATTGTAATTCCAAAAAACTTTCCGTGAAATCATACCTTGACCATTGATATCTAAAATTATACAGAGTCGTTTAGATGAGTAAAGATGACATGCATTTTAAAATCATATTCCAATTCAATTTAATAATAATCTATGGTATTTCTTTACGCAGAATTGAAAGGCACTAAACGAAGAATTCCAATTTCTTGGAACTTTTACTTTCAACTTTTTGGCCATAATAATTTCAAAACTCAACAAAAATCATGTATGCAGTACCGTCAAAATACCGTTGATAAGTATATAACTATTGATAATGTGTATTTGAACCACTAAAAAGAATAATATTGAGCTTTTATTAATTTTATTAATATATAGTGGCTAGACTTTTACTAGAGATTTGACTCGATCGCTTTACAGACTTATACTTAAAAATATTCCATTCAAATTTGTGTCAGTATTTAAATATTTTCTGATTTTAAATAGAAAACAAACTGCTACATCAATGTACCCTTGTTATTACTGTATTTTACGTTAGTGTATTGTGCGTACATGGAATTAGCGCTTATGTCCTAGGCCTTTTAAAAACTTAGAAATTTTGAAAACCTTAAAAATGTGTATAATCGTAACTCAATTAAAGTACTTTAACCGATTTTTAGATAACACTAATGGTCTGGGTATTAGTTATAACAAGCAGGTAAATCAGTTACTATATTACGCATAATGTATGGAAAAAAGCATTTTTGAGATATCTCGAGAAATGTATCAGCTACGATTTCACGGAAAGTAGTTCTTGGATCAATTTCTATCGAACCTATCATTGCTTGAGGAGCACTGTGTTTTGGTAATATACAGATATAAAGAAGTAAGTTCTTCGTTATTAATTTGAAGATTTTGAATTTAGAGTTTTTGAATTTGGATATTTTTAATTTTTTAGACTACTTTCAAGGTCTTTCTTTTTTTGGGAACACTTGTTTAAGCATGCAGATAAAATAATGTGGTACCGTCGTCTATCTTCAGCTCTTTTGGAAAAATAAAAAAATCTCTTTAATTCAGAATTCATATCCGTACTGGTAGCTATTTTTTACAATTTTTTGGTTATTGTAAAACTCGTATTAAAACTTGTATTTTTCTAATTAAAAAAAAACAAATAATAAAACTTAATTTACAAACAGTTCACAAATAAAAATTCTTATAAGTCTTTTGACTACTGGAAGAGGAATCAAAATTGTTTAATTGTAGTGGATGTTATGATTTTTCGAAGAAGTGCATTTCTAACGTTTATTTATTGCTAGTTTGAGCCTTTTTTTGAAAAGCTAACGTTTATTTTATGCCCCAACTGAATTATAATGCATTAGGTAGAGACCACCAGGTCATTATAGCCGACGTGGTATAAATATCTTTGATTTCCCATTTAGATTAGTAAAATCATAATTGATTTCTTCAAAATGTAATTTCACGATAACAAAGCCTTAGTGAGCATGATGATGGAAAGAGGACCGTTTCAAAGATAGTGCTAGACCACGTAGGACAATAAGTGGACCCATTGTGGATTGTGCTATTCTCTCGGTATGACCTTTCCATGGTTTTTATTTTAACCTGTATATCCACAGTAAACACAACTCTATTTTTAAAATATTTATTTTAGTAAACCGTCTGAAACGTTTTTTAAGGCTTGTAGAACTATTCCGTCAACACATTCTTTATAAAAGCTTTGAAATTTTGTTACTTTCAAGGAAATTGATTTCGACACAAAATCAATAATTTCTTAACTTACATTATTTAAATGTTAATTTTATATTTTTTGGTTGATGACATTGTGTATACATGGCGTTGCATATAGACTTACCACTTTTATTCGTCGGTGAAGAACATAACCTTTTCCACAGCTCCATTCCGACCTGGTATACTTTCAAAATCTTTTCGAAGTCAAATGTTAGTATGACTTAAATTGACGGAATTCCAAATATATATGGACTTTATATTTAAATTTAATTGTTACCAAATTGTCTCTATTTTTGATAGGAATGACCCTTTGATGGTAATAAAACATAATTTTAGCATACAAATTAAAGTCTTTTGCAAATAGTGTTTTAAAAAAATGTATGTATTTGTAAGTTAAAGGTCCAATTACAAAAAACTATTTTTATAATATTTTATGTATTATAATCTCCAAAAAATAAATAAATAATTATCATAAAATGAAAAGTTGCATATATAAGCAGTATATATTTGTTATATTGAAAGAAAGTGCAATTATAAAAGTGAATCTGTTTTTTTTAAGGTTTAAAAGTTAATTTCCACTTGCGAAAAAAGGGTAATTATTATTTATATTTATATTTACATCCTACACGAGGACGTCCGCAGTTGGAGAGCCTAAAAAGTCAGTCAGTCCCGCCGTTGGCCAGCTACGGAACTTAGGATATCAAGCGCACTTTGTAAAATAGAGTTCTAAAGAAATCATATAAAAATGCTGCAGCCAAATGCATTAATTTTTAGGCAACTTAATGGGAAAAATAGAAAGAATCAAGTCCGCGTGCAACCCATCTACCCCTACCATATAAAGACCAAAAACAAAACACACAAAAAACGTTTACATTTGCACCACTGATGTATTAAACCGTTAGCCAGTATGATTTTCACAAATCATATATTTTTGATGGTCACTTTTAAATATAAAAAAAAAATTACAAGGAATTTGGGATCCCCAAAAATGAATTATTAAATAATTTAGAAAAGTGTATTTATTTTTGTAATTGTCCAGTTTCAACACTAAAAAAAATATCCCACCTCTGAATTATATTTCTTTAGGTTATTTTGATAGTCTCATCTAGTCTCATTTATTTATATTTCCTCAAAATGTAAATAATTTATCTTTACCAGCAAAAAACTTATAGAATAAAGACCGCGGAAACTGCGATTTGAACCACTGTGCGCCAAACTATTTTGAGATTAAATAAATGAGTCAAGGAGTGGGAGGTTCCAAAGGCTCTCCAGACAGCGGTCGGGATAGTTCACATAGCACTGGAGATGCGTTTGTTTAATGACCGACATTCTGTAAAGATTGTTATATGATGCATATAACTATAGGTCAACAACACTTATTATATACTGAGCAACTTCCTAGTTCAACTTATTATTATATTTTTAAATTAAACGATGCCTGAAGGTCGCGTCGTCCGCTATAGTCTGTCAATTTAGGATAAAGCTTTCAATATGTATTAAAGTACCTTAATTTTTGTGGTTGTGATTGAGTCATGAACCAGATTCAAAGAGATATTTATAACGGTCGGACCATTAGAATTATCCTGTGTAATATTAATCACACCCTCGATCTCTTTACCATAAAATATGTTTAGCCGTACTCAAAACTATATTGTATGTGTTCTTGTCTTGTCGTAAGACTGTTAATTTTATTTTGAGATTATTTAACCACAAGTGATTAAAGTTCTTCTATATAATTATGACATGGGGACTCGAATGATATAAGAAGGTCTCCAATGTGCCGCTCTACTGCAATATATAGACTTTCAATGTCATCAGATTCTATGTCCCACTTGTTTGCCCTTTTGACCATGAAATCATTAAACTTGACCCAATTTGTTGAAAAACGGTACCGAATTTTGATTGAAAGAATCGAGATAAAAGTAATAAGTAACTATCAATAATAAATCAATTATCAATATCAAAAAATTTAACATATTGTTTTTAGCATATACTTCTTTTTTGGGACCACTTGAATTAATTTAATTTTATAATACATTTTATAATACATTATAATATTTTTTTTCTCCATTCCAGAAAGAATTGCTATTGGGTAGAGCCATCGCAGATCCTGCGTCACCCCGTGCTGAAAATCGTAAACTGTCCGTGGCCAGCTCCTCTTCGATGAAAACCAAGTGGCTCAAAGCTTTCCGGAGCCTAAAACCCACATCGGGACCGGCTCCAAACGACAAGTAAGTACAGCTTAAAGCCCCTTGCCAATACCCCAACACACACAAACACAATCACTATTTTTAATTAAAACCTATTTTTCTCTCTGTTTTACTATATTCAATTATTAGTTAACTGCTATACTCACCCTTGTATTTCTTGATCCACATATTACTACTACTACTATCACTATTCACTATTACTACTAATTTACTATACTAACTACAGTTTATTTTTCTTCTAATCCTTCGAATTGATTTCTTTTTCCGTTGTCGTTTTAAATGTTAAATAAATATATAACCAAAGCGTAATCGCAATTAGGCCAATTTGTAATCTGTGCGCAGTGGATCAGCCAGTGTTTCGTTTGCATTTTCCGCATTTATACTAACTAATATACACATAAATGTGTAGTGTTTTTATATAAACATCGCGGATTAGCCTCTAAATATGTACAATTCGACATTATATACTAATATAATATACATAATATAATAGTGCTTTTAATCCATTCCTCTATGTTTGTGCATATGTGTATAATATACTCTGTATAATGTATATATGCTATTCTCGACATTTGGCGTATAATGCTATATATATCCTAACGGCATCGATCGCCAGGAAGGACAACCGGTCAACCAGGATTTTATTTTATAAACCTATGGATTTGCGCTACTTTATAAATGCGATGCCTGGACTCAAATACGTTTGAATTCGTCTCATTAGGTTTTATATACAAATAAATAGTATAAAACTCCCTTTACTATATGGGGTTTGCATTTTTTTATGTGTAATTTTAACTTCAAAATAAAACCAATGACCATTAATCTAAACTTTGTGCATGTGTGTGTGTTGACTAATTAGAATTCGTGTGAGTTTTTTTATTGGTCCAATGCAAGGACACTCTTGCTGCAAATTTAAGAATTTATTTATTTTCAACGATTAATCTGCGATGATGATCTGATACGAGGACGCGGACACCGCATTTCTTGATGGGATTGGCGATTCAGGCTGAATAATTATATCTGGGTTTAACGATTTATAAGGGATTAGCTGATTCGTGACATTCCGATCCCTAATCGAGAGTCATTTAGTGGAAGTGTTTTTGTGAAAAACGAGAATAATTTATTTATTATGGCATTAAATTTAAGTATCTTTGGTTCTTTTGAGCTTTGTTGGTCATGAGCACTTCTATTTATTCATATTATAAATATTTAAAAATGATGGCCAAATTGGAAAAGTTGGTTACAATTATGGTGTAAAGTAATAAGTACGATTTACTCCATGGTTACAATAAAACATTGATTAAATGATTTACTTATAAATACAAATTTTGCTCTCAAATGAAAGTAAATTCCAGGAAACATTCAAGGTTTATCAGGCTAAGGGAAATGAGAATAATTCCGTTAGAAGTGGATTAGAGCTGAAGAATGCCTTTTGGCAAAGCATTCAAGCTGTTGTTAAGGTTGGTTGGTATAATAAGGAATTTGAGCTTTTTGAGGTTTTTAGGATTAAGGACCTTAAAATCTGAATATTTTTTTTCAATGGGCTGTTTTTTTAGATTCTTTGGTAAAATACACGCAAACGTGCGCATATGTTCTTAAAAACAAAAAAAAAACAATTTTTTATACTGAATTTAAAAAAACAGAATTTAAAATCCCTAAAATATTCAGTTAAATATTATCGTGACAAAATGTCATAAATAATAAAGCACACAAATGGTGAACTCAAATAAGTTTGAGAAGTGGTTCAATGATTCAGCTATTATATTCATGTGGGCTCAGTATGTCCATAAATCTTTTCATTTACCCGAGAATACCATACCTTATTCCAATGTTAAAATTGTTTTACGTGAAATTTAGAAGTTTATTTTGAACAAATAGATGCTTGGATTCAAGACAGTGGAACAGGTGCAGGACAAAATAAAAAAAATCCAAAAATGCTTATGCCAAAACTTTTTTCTAAATTCAGAAAAAAAACTGAAAAGCTATAGAAAAAACTGTAAAATTAAATATTTCTATTTATATATATTTTTTAACCCGAAGCGCTCCGAGATGACATGCGATTATTATCACCAAAACACTGCTTTTGGATATCTGGATTTTTTCTTTCATTTTGTCTTTCTTGTGGATGCCCAGTGGAACACTCTAGTGTTAAAATAAATGGTGAATGAAAAAATATATTAAGCACAACATAAAAAAATGTGCCTATGTAAAAATGTCATTACCATCCAAGAACTATTGTACCCATAAGAAAATTATTGTTAAATAAATAAATAATTCAAAAACCTGCCCTAATATAAATTGTTGTCACAAAGAAAAAATTTCAAAAAATACTCATTTTTGTCACAAAATTTTTAAAAATCAGGTTCACAAATAATTGAAAAATGTGTGGGCATGTTTTTATCAATTTTCCTTTTTTACTTTTTTTGAATTGGTTTAGTTAATCCAAAAAAAATATAAAAACCAAAATTAAACGCGTAGATACATTTTCTTTTGCATATTTTTTTTTTTTAGTTCTGAAATAATTTGTTTTTGCTAATTTTTTCCTTGTTTTTAGCTAGTATTTTGCTTATTTTGCATAAAAACAAGCAATCCATTCTCTGATATTTTTTTAGCACGGTGCAGCGCGATTTGCGCAGTTTAATAAAAAGTTTTGCCGCTAAACTGAATTTTAGCCTTTTATGTTTTGGGAACTATTTATTTTTACCGTTTTTTGTAGTAGAACATCTTTATCGATTTATATGTACTAAACATTGTGTCATTATTTTCTAGAACTAAAAATTTGAAATTATTTTCAAATACAAATATTATAAATAATTCTTTAATATAGCTTTAAATCAATAATGTTTTGTTTTTATTCCATAAACAATCTGACGTTTAAAAAAAAAAAAGTGATGACCTAAATCGTCGTTACTAAAACGTCGTGGCCTAAAACGGCGAGGTATATTAAATACGAACATTTGAATGCCGATAAATTTAATGGCTATGATTTTTATTTCGAAGATTTTAATTGCGAAAGAACTTAGTGCGAGGTGCAGTATGGCGAGAATATATTTCATATGTAAGTTTTAATGGCGAGAAAACTAGGTACGAAATAATGGTGGCAAACCTTGATATTTTTAATAAAGTTTAATAAAATTCATGGTTTTTGCTAGTCATTTGCTTGTTTTGCGATAGCATTTAGCCTATTTTTTGCTTTGCTAAAAACAAGCAAAATACGGTGACAGGCAAACTATACCTTGTAAAAATCTCCCAAAATCTCTTTTCTCTCTTCTTCTCTTTGTGTTTTTGTTTAAAATGTGCTTGCGCAGCACATGGTTGTTGTTGTATACTGAAAATGTTTTGGGGTCTTTTTCATGCCGCCTCATACTATCATACTACTAAAAATTCAATAACTTCGAAAGATAAAAAGGTAAGTAAAGATTTAGAGAGCGTACATTTTACTTATATTACACAAGTGACTCATCCTTATAGTTTTCGAGAAAAACCCAATGTATCAACTTTCCCTGTGTTTCAACTTGCCCCGTTCACCCGGTTGGAATCTTGATTTCGATTTGAGCCTCTCTAGCCAGCAGTCTTTGTGTATAAACAAGTAAGTAAACTAGTAGTTAAAGTTAGGCAATTCCGAGTTTTTTACTATTTTAGAACTAGAATCTAGTTAAATCCGAGAATCAATGTTGTTTGTGTGAAGATGTTTTTAATTAAATTAATTTAACTTGCAATTGAAATGGTGGTAGTTCATCTTCAAATAATTTATTATTATTATTTGTATATGTTGATATTGTTGATTGTTCATTCACTCTTCTTTATACAAAATGCATAAAATAAATGGAAAATCCACCTTCAAAAAACATTTATCACATCATAAAGAGTAATGAACATTTCGTATTAAATCCACCCTATAAGCACACAAACCTCCCAACAAAAAAACGCGATCCATTGTTAATACATAATTGAATGTAGCGTGTACATTAAAAGGTCAACACGTGCCTCATGGACCGTATCAAAACCCAATATTCATCTCTCTAAATGTCAAATATTTGTATTAACTCATAACACAAGCGTGTGTGTGTGTATATGTGTGTGTCCGTACGCACCCACCCTCCGCCAGAGCGCCACCATCAGAAGAGGGTGCGGGTGCTATGATACACAGACGTATACACACATATTGTTTCACAACAAAAGCCAAACCTTTAAATCCACACAAACACGAATATAACACTCGTGTGTTAAGCATAACAAGCATATTGTATGTATTATATGTTTTATGAGCACAGCATAACAATCTATATAGAAAACAGAAAGCCAAAAAACGGTTCGGTAATATAATGAAGAAGATACTCGGTAATGTAATGTGATGTATTTATCTCCCCATTTACGGGTGTACACTGTAACATTACATACAACAACAACAAGGAAGGGTGTAATATATTGTATTCGTTTGTATGGTATTACAGAGTTTACAATGAACGGCGTGATAAATGCTTTCTTTCTGCTGTGGGATGCCTGCCACTCGGAAGGGGTCGAGGGAGAGAAAGAGGGTGGATGCGCAATGCGGTTTTTAGCGCAATTTTACGTTTGATTATCGGAGTTAATTTGGGTCAGCCGATGATTTGGATATTTTGTGTATGTGGAAATTGAATGGGCATGTTTTACAAGGGTGTGCTATTATACTTAACGCGTATAAATAAGTGTACTTGTATTATAACAGGGTTTCGGATTATTTAAATTAATCGGTTAGCCATAGATCACATAGTAAATGCGTGATGAGGTGATGATACCTCAAAGCGAATTGTTAGTTTGGGATCATACTATAAAATCACCTTGATGTTGAAACCCATTTTTTTTTATTAGTGCTGTTGATACTTAATATAACCGATTAATGTGGTAGGAACCAGAGTTTAAAACTTTAGGCTTTTACAACCCTAAAATAGTTGTAAAAAATATTAAAATTGTTGTTAAAAAATCAAACAAAAAAATAATCGTTATTTAAGGTAAATCATTGATGTGGTCAACGGAAAATTGCGGAAATTCGTCAAAGGTACGCTAAATTAATAGTGATATTTTTTATCGTCAACAGTTCGTTTGAGGCCAGCAAAATAAAGATTGAGTTTTTCAAGCAGAGTTTTATTAATTATTTGATTTTTTAAAACTAAAATAGCTCCAAAATTGTAAAATGTTGGTAAAAAGAAAGTATCGTTAAAATATGGGTAATTGACTTAAAAAGAAATCTTTTTTTCTTTTATTTAAAAGAAATTATCACCAAAACTTAGATATCCATAAAGTGTTCCTAAAAGATGTATATTGTACCAAAAAAAAATAATTTTGTTACACTAAAAAAATGTTGACCCTAAAATAAAAAAATTTTACTACAAAATATTGTTTTTGTGCCCAATAAAATGTATCAAAATAAATAAAAAATTTACCAAAATACCAACAAAAAAAACGTTATTTCAATAATTTATTTTTTGTGACAAAAATGCATTCATTGTAACCTAAATTTATTGTTTTTTTTTTGTAACAATAATTTATTTTGTGTAACATAAAAATATTTATCGTAACGAATGAAATTAACAAAAAAGCGCTAAGAATTAAAATTTTAAATTTCTAACGGCCTTTAAAAAAAAATCAGTAACATATTCATATACATAAATTTTTTAAAAAAATGTTGCAGAACACTTTCTTATATTTTTGCAAGATGTTTAATATGATATTTTAGTTTATATCAAAAATATAGTTTTTAATATGTATTTTTATAAAAAACTTTTTAATTTTTAACGGCCAAATTAAAAAAAATATAATAAATATTATAATTTTAATGGTAGTTTATTCTATAGAATTGCAAATTTTAAACATAAAAGAACTGTTTGTCTAATTTGACCGATATGTACACTTATTCTCTAAAAAAAAAATTATATAAGTACTTTTTTAATGCATATAATCTATTAAAATAAAAAAAAAAACAAATAAATAAAAACTTACTTCCGGACTTTATAAAACATTATGCGACTTTGCTTGGAATGAATCAGTGATGTTGAATATAGTTTATGGAATCATTTTGACAGCAGAAAAAGCTTTGTCTCAATCAGTCAATAAAAAAAAACATTTTTTTTAAAAAATGTTTTAAAAATATTAAAAACTATAAAAAAATGTATCTAATATGCTGATAATCTAATAAAATATAACCTACCAAAATATAAACTAAAAAATATAACCTAAAAATAACCTAAAAAATATAACCTCCAAAAAATATAACCTCCAAAAATGTAATCTACAAAAATACAACTTCAAAAGCATTTAATTTAAATGCTGATAACGTAAGTGCGTTTAATACTCTGTTTAAGCGGCGCTGTGCATTATTCTCAAGAAACTTAAGTTCACATAAAAACGTTGTGACGATAAGTCACAACTGGCTTGTTTTTATTAAAATTTATTATGAGATAGAATATTTCCTATTTCCGCATACAATTCTTGACGATAATGCACAGGCCGACTGTGACTTATTCTCAAGAGACGTAACGTCACGAAAATATTTCTGACAATAAGTCACAGTCCGCCTGTGCATTACTCTTTCAAGTGGCGGTAAGTATCTTGACTTATTGTCACGTTTTTCCTGGCGTTAAGTCTCTTGAGAATAAGTCACAGTCGGCCTTTGCATTATTCTCAGGATATTTCGTGAGGAAAAGTCCTAGTTTCCTGACGTTAAGTCTCATTATTTAAAAAAAAAAAAAAAAAATACACGGTGACTAAAATGCACAATCGCCGTGAGATGAAGTCTATTGCGACTAATTAACCACACCGGTTTAGGCGAATGGATTTTTTAGCTTTTAGATTATTCCGAATTTGCAGAAATCAATGCTACTATAGAGAAATGCATATTGAATCTCTAATATTAATCTACTGTATTTCTCGAAAATTATTTTAATAGTTAAATAAATGTTGTGCTTTTCTTGAGTCTCGAAATACTTCTCAAAAATATTCGCAAATTATATAAAAAAATAACTAGGAAAAACATGTCTCGATTTTATATATATTCGAACTATTTTAAAACACTACATTGGTAGCATGGATGTTTTTTTGTCTCGGCCATAATAAAAAGCAGAAGCAATGTTTGCCTGACGTCTAGTCTACCCTTATAATAATCTTTTTTATGTTTACTTTTTGCGGTGTGGATGTGTTTTGTGTGTAAGGCCCCAATATAAATAAAAGTGAATATATAGTTGAAATAAAGTTATTATTGAATATAGCAAGAATTATAATATAGTAAACTAGTATTTGTTTCCCATATATTACCACAGGAAAATGCTGTGATTGTGTTAGCGGCCATTTGCAAATTCTAGTGTCTTGCTGTGTGACGCGCTGTTCTCTCTGTATTTAGCGTATTGTGCGGGCTCCAATCCAAATAAAGTGTATCATT
>JAAAKO020004998.1:0-20217 GCA_010015015.2 Bolitophila cinerea | reverse complement strand
TTTAACAAAAATACAAGAGAAGAAGAGAGAAAAGAGATTTTGGGAGATTTTTACAAGGTATAGTTTGCCTGTCACCCTCTAAAATCGTATACATAAAACATAATAAAAACTATGTGAATGTTACATGCTAGACGCGTCGGTCGACGGGACGGACAAAGCAATTCTAGCGTTCTTGTGTAGTTCCCAGTCTCGTCGTCTTCGAAAAAATATATAAAATACACAGTTGGCTCGACAAGGATAACGTAATTTTCCAAGAAATTCAGTGCCATTTCAAAATGTGTGCAATGATGTTCGTCCGTTTACTTAAACACAAAAAATTACTAACTGAAAAGTGTGCCCAAAAATATTCAAAAATTGTACAAAAAACTATTAATATTGTCCCACAAACAAAAAAAAAATTGTGCATAAAATAAAAAATAAATGTTACTTACATAAAAATGATTTGCTTTCCCTTTTGATTATTTATGGTCTATCGTAAAGGGCATATACTCTGGATACAGAGTGTTAGTGTTCATCAAGTATAACGTATAACGTATAAAGTATAGAGGATCCTTTATCCAGGAACATTTAATTTTCGGGATTTAGGAATTTTAAAATCGTGTTCCCGGGAATTCCCAAAAACAAAAAATCAACAAAAAATCCTGGAATCGGGAATTTAAATTGGAAAATTCCTAGGAAATTTTGGTTAAATGTAATTCCTGGTAACGGAAAATACATAATCAAAAAAAAATCCGTGAGTAGTCGGGTGGGAATTACCGGGAATGAAGTATTATGTATATAACATTACATTATATGTAGTATACTCCAGTTTTAAGCTTATTTAATTTGCTCAATTATTTATTTTATGAATCTTAACACAATTGTAAGCAAAACAAAGTTCTAACACTATATTAAGTGTTGGACGAGCTTTTTCTTTTTTTATTTTTTAAGGTTAATTTACTTTTTAAGGTGATTTTCAATTTAATTTTATAAACGTTTTTAATAAGGCCAATAACTTTTATTTAATAACACAATCGTTACATTTAACCTTACACTTCCAAAAAACAGGCGGGGTAATGGTTATTTTAAGTGAGAGAAAACCCATCGTTGAGCAAATATTTTGATGGAAATATATAAGCGTATTTTTGGGTAAAAATAAAAGAATTTCCCCTTTTCTATAGATGTGAATTTATTTGATGCCAAATTTATTTTTATTTCCAACCACTCCCTAACCCTCTTGCCTTAAAATTATTATTATCAAAATTTTGATTAGACTTTGACACCTCCCACATCCAAGTCAGTCGTTTCTATTACTATAACTTTTTTTTCTTTGGGATCGTAGGGGAATTCTATAAGAAAAATAAGGGAAACACTTTTAATAATACTAAATGGGATCAGCAAAAAAAACATTCAATTGATCTACAATTTTTTTAAACCATCTTTCATGCGCTAAGTCCATTTCTTTGCTTATATTATAAAAATATGAATGTATCTCACTTAAAGTAAAAAAAACACAACAATTGCAAATGCTTTCAAGTGCTCGTCAACTAAAATCAAATTAAATTACCCGAAAGCTCTTCGCACTCCGTACCTCACCAAAAGCTCTGCATCCCCACAGCAATGGGATTACAAACAAAATTATTGTTCTGTCGTTATGCGCGAAATGGCACCCTTTCGCAACCACTACGTTATATATGTTATATATATATATATACCTGTAAAAACCATTCTGCAATGAATATTTTAAAGTCAACCTTTAAAATATATATATCACTGTTAGTGTGAGCGCGTACACTCGAAGTTTCCCGCAAGAATTTTCCCTATTCCTTATTTCCACATTTTACACATTTCCTGTAAGAACGTTCGCGCAAATTCCGTCGTCGTCGTTGCTCGTCGGCGTCATCCCGTCCCGTCACAACACAGCGCATCCTCAGCACCATAACAACCCTGGGAAGCAAACAAATTGTATATATTGTATATATATAAAACATATATATATATTCTTGCACACTGCTACCAATAATATATTCAATATTTATACGACGTGTAAATTCAATACATACATAAATATAATTTAAGATGTTCGCTCTCGTTTCCCAGGAACATTTTATGGATATATACTGACGCATATATACAGTATACAAACACATAACGTACCTATCAAAATTGCATATATAGATTGTTTTATATGTACTATACACTAGACACTAGAGATATATATATAAATATCTATATACATATATTATATTTGTTCCAGACATCATGTACCTTAACGTTATTCAACATGACTGACGAAAATATTATAATATCAGCGAGGCTTCCACATGACTCCAAAATAAATCCAAAGGAATTGCTCAGAAAAGAAAAGGTAAATTTCCATTCGTTATTTTTGAGTTTGTTTTGTGTTGTTACTATTCTTGTTGTTTTTGTTGTTGTTTGTTATCTGATTTGATTTATCTATTATATACATATACATAACTTATAGTATATAAAATTTATGTAGAATGAAATACAAGTCAGTTTATTATGTTTACTCTGGGTAAAGGTACCTAATATCGAAACAGACTGAATGTTCTTATATATTTTGTGTATTGTCCTTTTTAAACATTTCCGTCGTATGTTCAATTTGGCGACGCAAATTTGCTCCGAATATAGTTTATTTGTTTACAATATGTTGGATGATTTCTTTTTTGTTGGATTTATGTATTTTTATGTGTGTTGTATGAATGTATATGTATATATATATTTATGTGAGTGTTTGTTGATTTTTTTTGTATCGAATTCGTTTCAGACGCAATGTACGACTATTCTGGAGAAGCTTAGTCACCAGGTGAACAGCCAGCACAGTGAACTTGCAGCACATCGACTGCTGAGCATTTTCAAGATGGCCGAAGTTCAAGTTGTATCGCCTGAAGTGAGCGGAGCGTCTCGCGCGCAACTGACAGTGTTCGTGATCGGTTTTGTTCCGGTCGTGCGGTGGCTCCTGTTCAATGGCCACAGGACTACAAGTTGTCATTGACGAAGCGTGTGCGCTAGTCGCAATTAGTGAATATAATATAGTATAATTATTTAAATACAAACAAACCAAAAAGAACAATTTTAGTAATGTGATTTCCTGGAAAGGGGGAATACCACCAACCAACACACACAAACATATCATTATCATATAAGGAACTTAGTTTAATGGAGTTATACATATATTTAAAAAAAAAACTTTAGCCACCATGCCCTGCATATCATTTAAAAATAGAAATAGAAATATTAGCTCCTATAATTAATACAATATATTTTATTGATTAATTATTTGGCAAATAGCTTAGAATTTAGAGAGTCTATATAAATGCGAATAGAATTACCGATTGCGCCGCTGTTACTACCATTTTTTCTTTGTGTTATCCTTTTTATTATACTAAAAAAAAAACAATTTAAAACAAAAGTAAAAAAATATTCATAAAAACCACAAAAGCTCTTATATCTAACTAACTAACTAACTTTATAACGCGTTGGGCGAAGCTTATACGTCGTTCAGTGCAATTCACTCACACGCTCACAAAATACACACACACACAAACAGAAAAACATTAAATTAGATAAGGACTGTGTACATAATGTATTTACGTATATATATATAAAATATTATAGGAATTAGCGATATAAAACAAAATAATGTTATCAAGGGTGTACTATATAGAGGTTACGCGCGCGTGACACGCTCCCATTATAAAATGTGGAGCGCAGCAGAGACCGAGCAAGGTTGAAAAGCCGCGAAAAGCCCTCTCCATAAATCAGAATCACGCTTATACGACGGAAAATATGTGCGTACATCTAATATAGAAATTGGATACGCTGCCTCAGAAAATCTATAATTGCGTTGTTTACATATAGAATTATATACGTTTGCTATATACTATGTAGGTTGTAGGTATATATTCATAATATAGTTATTATACATATAAATATGAACTGAAAAAATATATACATATATCGTGTAATATAATATATAATATGGTGGTGGTGCGTGAAACAGCGCACAGCCGCTGCCAGGTAGATCCTTATTTAACTGTACATTTATATATATAAATAGTATTTAATATAGACATATGTATGTATGTAGGAGAAAACGTGGAATCAAGTACTTAAATATATAGAATATAGCCAGAGGTGTACATATACAGATACTATATAGATATTAGTATGAAAAATATATAATAAAAATAAAAACATAATATTTACGCAATGGCAAATATTTATAAAATGAAACATATCATATAAATTATAGATAAATATTATATATATATAATTTTCACATCAAAAACACACTCACAGCATGAATTCATTAGGTAATTATGGCACACGTAAACATGGAATAATATAATTAAATTGTACACACGCGGAAAACACGACACACTCGTATACAAATATACGGTTTTCCACTGTTTCGCAAGCATTGTGCAAATATTCAGAGTTTTTGTTTGGTTTTGTGAATTGTATAATATGTTCTCGAAAAGTTACCTTGCTCGCGAGTCTCCAAAGGCAGTGTTGCATGCGTGCGCCGACCGGAAAATGACTAAAATCACATGGGATGTTTGGCGACCTCTCTTGCCCACACCAAACAACGCCACAAATTGTTTGCACTTACTTTTTAAAGGGAACGCACTCAACTTTTTCCATATATCACATATAATTGCAGGTAATTCTATGTCGAAAGCGCGAGTGTGTAAATAACAACGATTTTTTTTTACGTGTCCCGTTCAGTTTCGGTTTCGGTGAGATGTGCCCCAGAGGAAGGGAATGACGGAATGTAATTGGATCACAAGAGGATTTTAGTGGGGTAAGTGAGAGCGAGAAAAAGCACATCATGTGTGTATGATTGAATGAAGATGTAGCTTAAGGCAGATAAACTCCTTTGGATTTAATTATAAGGAGGTTATTTCAGCTTTTTTGAGTATACACCTAGAGCTTTTGTTTATCTTTTAAATTTATATATAATTTCGAGATGAAAACATTTTCGCTTTGTAGGTGATTGGCCAACATGTTTTTAAATTTCATGAAAATACCGGATTATTTTAAGATTGTTTAGTATTATTTTTGTTTAACACCAGATATTTTATAGCATTCAATTTCGGGATTACGAATTTCGGGATTTTTGAGATTCGGGAAATTGAAGTACGGTATTTTTAAAATTTAAAATGTTATACCCAACCAAATTAAATTCTTAAATTTAGAAATACGAAGTTTTTAAGTCCGAGATTATGTATCGATCCCATACACAATTGACAAAATCTTATCGATTAGTATGGGAAATTTTAGTAGGTTATTTAATACTTTAAAATGATAAAAATAAATCGCGATAAAGTTCTTGTATGCTCATTTATAAATTTACTGCACCTTTACTTCATTTATTATCGTTATTTTCCTTCAACTCACATTTTTATTATTTAATTTATATCAATACATTATTTTATAACTAAACTCTTAATTTATTTGCAGATATTGATCAAACTTAACATAAAACTTACCATAAATAACATAAAATCACGTAAAGCTAAAAAAAACTAAAAAGCACCTAATTTAATAAGCACTCAATCTAAAAAAAATTAAAAACGAGAAAAATACCTTTTTTTGTAAAATAACTCAATTTACGGCCGCATTTTTACTCGTTTTAATCGTGTTTTAAAATTAAAACCAGCTTTTTAATTTTTAGATCGAAATAAAACTACTTGTTTAGCTAATTTCACTGATGGTTTTATTTGTTTTATTGGTTTTAATATAATTTTAAAACTGACTAAAACACGATGAAAGTAAAACCATTGCATTGAAAATACGTTTGTATAGTCTATATTACAATGGGAACGCGGATATCTCAATGAAACAGGTTTAGAATGTAGGGCCCATTGTTATAGCCCGTAGTCTAGAGTCAGTCGATCTCCGTAATCCATCATATCTCTTTAGGAACTCTGCAATCTTACTAAGATGAAGAAGGCAGAGCAAGTCAAGGGATCTTGTTTAGGAGTAGAACACTTGATATCAGAGGATGACGAGTTCGGGAAACTATCGCAGATTTCAAGGTTCTCACTGTCACGTTTTTGGTAAAAAGTAAGCAGACCAGATAGCCTTACGCAATCAAATCAAAAACAGCACTGCATGATCATATTTAAAATATTTTAGGACATGGAAGCTGAGTTAAGCTATAACTAGTCTATTTAATCTCTATTTGGTCTTTCGTCTCTTATAATTATTCCAGAAATGGTCTCCCAAAAACTGTGGATAACGCAGAATGGATGGGATAAGAGCATCCCGAAGATAAAACTCAGTATGACAAAGAGATGTCCAGCACCCTAGCCTATGCAAGGTTAAATATCCTCGTTCATAATTTTTTAGCATCATAGCAAAACAAAGATATTTCGATTACTCGACAAGAGCTTTAATGAGGACTTCCAACCTCCACTTTGGATTAGCCTCTTTCGAAGCAGAATAAATAAATAAAAAAAAATCGAAAATATTTTTTTATTTCCTACCACAGCGAAAATTTTCGTAAGGGGGCGACAATGTGTTTTACGATGCTATAGCTGGGTCTTCCGTTTTCCAGCTCTCCGCCGCGGGCGCCGTTGGTGACAATTTTGTTCTGTCAGGGCATTCCATCTCGACGGAGCTACGTCCAAATTGCGATTGAATTGTGGCCATTGATATAATGTTGCCAATTCTGACTTTTTGGTTTCTGTTTGACGAGTTTCCAATGATGTCGGTCTTTTTGATTGATTTTCATGACAACAATTAGGCAAAAAACGCTGTTAACCGTTCTAATTTTTTCGTATGTTTTAAATCGTGTACTAGATTAAAAACACGATAAAATCGTTTGCCTAAAACACGTAAAACCAGTGAAAGTTGAATGGTCAGTTTTTTTTGTTTTTTTTTTAATTTAGTCGTGTTTTATTGTGTTTTAAAAATGACATTTAAAACACCTTAAACACACAATGTAAAACGATTGTAAAATACGAGCGTAAGTACTCGATTTCAAACACGATAAAACCGATTTAAAAACTGCATTTAAAACACTTAAAAACGCAATTTAAAACTAGTGAAAAATACGGGCGTTAAGTTATGTGCTAGTTAGTTTTTTTTTTGCTTTTCGTGATTTAGTTTTTTTTATTTTTTATGTTAAATTGATTTTTAGTTTACGTGATTTCATATTATTAAAAAAAAACAAACGAGCAAAATACTATTCTTTAGTAAAATAACTCTAATATGCTAGTTTTATGAATGTTTTTTAATATTATTTGTTATTTTTTATTATTTTAAAGGATATTTTTTTGCTAGAGCACCCTGGGCAACATATAGATTTGAGTTTTTCTTGGACTAGAATGTAATAAAAACTTATAAAAAATATTTGATTTTTAAAATAATATGAATGTGCGCACGCAGTTTTAGTGTTTTCTTTAGGAAGGGTACATATATAATAGTAATAAAAATATGTGGAATATATTAGAAAAGATTTTTCGAAAAAAATCCTTTTTTTTTAAATTTAATAGAAAGGATACATAGCTTTTTTCTATATCTATATTTTTAATTTGCCAAGAAAATGGAAGTGCCTCATGCTCATACTTATTTTTTTGAAAATTTTGATATTGATTTTTTGTCTCTCATATGTTTTATATAAAATTACTGGATCATGTTTTATTCATTAAAAAATATATAATATATATACTTTTTGTAATAATAATAACCAATAACTGCGGGAGCACATCTAAATTATTTAAAAAATCAAAAATATTATAATCTACCAAAAGATGCTTAAAATAATAACTCAAGAAATAAAATCATATGGATTAGGCCAACTCTAATACACACAGGTTATTCTGTAATGTTCCTCACCGAAAAAATATTTGGCATATTAACCAGAGCTTTTCTCAATTTATAAATTATGTTTCGCTTAACGCAATTTTTTCCACCTTTAAAAATAATGACTTTATACTAGGGCAACCAAAAATTTATAAAATTTACCTGATTTAGCTCTAAAATACTAAAATATGCAATAAAACATGACAATATGACTTAAAAAAAAATATACAAAAAAAAATACTTTAAATATTTAATTTTGTATATCCAAAACTTGTGAGACAGATAAATCATCAGGAAAGTATAGTTTTCAATATTTTTTAATTTAAAATCTAATATTACAGTTTTTAGTAAATATATTTGGTTGCTTTTGTGTGTACTAAAAATCACATTATACCAACTCATAAAATAAATTACTAAACTCTATAATTTATTTTCATTGAAAACATTGCAGACGCTCTGCACATATTTAATTTCTCTCAAAACTAGTCTTTTTTATATTATTGTCTTGTCTTGTCTAAAGAAAATATTCAGTCACAAATATGAAAAACGGAGACGATAAGTTGTTATAATTATATAAAAAGATGCATTATCTTTATTTCAATCCAATACAATTTCAAAATCTATTATAATAATTGTTGTCATAATTCGTGCTTGAAAACTTCCTAAGAGAAACACAATATCATAAATTTTCTTCATGCATAAGTCCTTGTTCGCTGTTGGAAAATGTTATAGGAATTGTTTTCGCAAAGTCGTTGCCAGCTCCAGCTACTTTAATACATATACTATTGACGCCAACGTTTTACAAACATTCAATGAATATAAGCTCATCACAGGTATAAGCACGTTCGTTCCATTGTCGCAGACAAGCAACGATATACCTACCTATACGCACCTGCGTCACGCTCTCGGAAAATTAATCTCGAAAATGGCTTTTAATTGTGTATTTGTACAAGAGCATTTTACGGAATATAATACGACCAACGCGAGGCATACAGTTACAGCGCAGAGAAACGAGATGGCATCTATAAATAGTTTTTGCATTATTATAATTTGTATAATATTTGTACATTGATATATATATACTAAATACTAAAATATATATATATACTAAAAGTAATTGCGCATAACTGCTGCTGCACATATACAATGTTAAAATTGCATGCGATAATTGTTATTATTTCGAGGAATTGACGAACAAGAGCGATGGTAATTGCATTTGAAAAAGCGTTTTCGCGCGGGGCACAATTATTTCAATGCAAATGTTTCGCAATCCATAATGTATTATATTTATTCATAGATTACCGTTATTATTTCATAAATGCGTGGAATTTTGTCAGAAAATATTAATTTATTATGAAAATTAATGAATGGAAAAGCAGTAGAAAAGAACGTACACTGGCATAAGATAAACGATAAACGTTGCCAGAGCACAATCGATCTTTACCCCGTCGCCCGCTATCCTACCCTTACAAACCCCGGCTACGGCTATAAATACTACCGTTTGCACCATAAGGTAATGCGTGCGAGCAGACAAAACAGTTACACAAACACACTGGAACTGGCATCGCGCTGATTGCATACAACATAAAACATATAAAAATGCGCTTTACGCGCACACAGCAAAACGCGAAAATGCGCTCTTTGATCATTAAACGAGCGCGTTTGTCGAGTGTGTCGTAAAACTTTGTGTTTGTTTAATTTTCCATGCTTTTCTTTTATCGTGCGCGTGCATTTTTTATGTTTATATGTTTGCTTCTGCGACACAGTAGTAGTATTTATTGTATATGTGTGTGTGTGTGTGTGAGTGTGTGTGTGTGTGTGCAATAAAACTATTTTACACAGTCGCCAGCGCGCATATATTTTCAAAGCGAACGCCAAGAAAAACACAATTAAGCTCGTGTGTGAAAATGCAGCATGCACTGCACAGGCACACACACACACACACACATATACACAAACACATACAAACATAATTTTGTGCATTATGTGTGGAAATAACATACAAATAGACTGTGTGAATATGCGACGTAAAGCATACACCCCTCTAGGATGCGCGCATACTTTACGGTTAGGCATCAGTAGCGTAAACGTAAATGTGGTTTGCCGGGACCGAGTCAATATAAAACATGTGTGTTTCTCTGTGTATATGTGCAAATATGAATGTGTGCGTGATTTTTGCAGAATTTTCCCACTTATGAGGTTATGTATCTCATCGTACAAAGGACATGGACTTATCGTACATCTCATAGAGAGTACACTGCACTCCATCCAACACGAGTACGCGCACAAATACACATCACCCTCACGAACACACACACACACAAACACACATATACATACACTAGAAACGTGTATCGTCTCAAGGACTATGTGCACATTTTTTAAACAAGCCAGCGGAAAATGCAAAAACTGCATGCATAAATCAATTGTTCGCACGTACGACACGCGAAAAGATTAGAAAATTGTGATGCAGATTTATCGTTATGACGCCGTGCCGCGCCGGGAACACATTGCGCTGAGTAATCGTGAGCGTATACCGTTATGTGCGTAGCAATGGCAATGACAAAATGAATTTCGCTTCATCTTTGTGGAAAAAACGATCCAATATTCAGTAGAAACGCGTCTTAATAATGCATCGTGTGCATGTCCCAACAAATCGCAAAAAAAAAAACAAAATTTAGAGTTTGAATATCTATAAGCTAAGCTCCGCAATCCAGAATACTACAGAAAGTCCGTTTGGTTTATCTTTTTATATTTTATCTTATAATTTACATAACATTTTTTATATTAGGGATAGTGAGGGAAATAACGCAAATTAAAATGGGAGTACAATACCAAAATTTCTTGCCGAGTGTCTCGCAGAGCACGTAAATCATTAAAAACTTCTCCATATTCTCGATAATACACATAGAAATTGACAGTAAATATGTTTTCTAAAGAAGATCGCACATATATAGTCTGCGGATATTTAAAAGAATTCAGGGGCAAGTGTACCAACATAGCAACATAAAAATAAATAAATTGAACTTATATACTTTTTAAAAAACATCGATTTTTCTTAAAAAATATTTTTAAACCTTTAACACAGTAAATTTGTTTACACGAAAACATAAAATTGTCCACCGTTTTATACGTAGTTTTTAAAAGTTTTTTAAACGGTGGACAATTTTATGTTATCATGTTTTCATGTAAACAAAAATATTCAATTTTAATATACTTTAACACAGTAATTAAAATTTGTATAACCACTTTATTATTTTAAGATAAAATTCAAACAAATCATTTAATAGTTAAAAATGTAATATATAACATTCGTTTTACAGTTATCACATTATAGTGATCGAAACATTGATATTTTGAGTTTAATAAATCTTATTTATATTTTTGGTAATCTATATAATTAACTATATACTTTATGGATTCGATAATGTAATGATAATGACTTTTTTTAATTTAAAAGTATTTTTTATTAACAATTACAAAACTATAAAAAGGTAACTTAAAATTGGGTACATTTAAAGGTTATGTTTAAACTTAAAGTGTGCCTAAAAATACAACTTTTTTTAACAACATCAATTAAATTGTCACACAAATAAACAAATGTTTGCCCAAAATAAACAATAACAAAAAAACTTTAAAATTGTACTCATATACATGCGCACATACAAAAATATATAACAAACATATATAAATTTATTATTGTATCAACATTTTTTTTTTTAAAGTTTTGTAATATTTATTTTTTATTTTTGTTTTAAATTATTTATTTTAAGCCCAATTAAATTTAAAATATTGTGCCCAATATAGATTATATTTGGGCCGCCAACGAACTTTTATCTCAATGACTTTTATTTTATGTATTCAAATAAATTTATTATGTTTTGTTGATATGGAAATTTAAACATTTTACACAGACTTACAAAAAACATTATCTTCATTATCGACGCATTTGGACTCTCATACAAGGTTTTTTTTGATATGTCGCACTTTCATCCAATCTTTCTTGAGTTAGCTATATTTTTGTTTGTAGTTTGGTTACAATGAATATTTTTTATCATAAAATAATTAATAATTTGCGCGTGTGGCGCATATATATATAAAATATATACATATTATACAATATACATAAAAGTGTTTTGTTTATCATGTAATCGCACCCTTAGAAAAACATACAAAAAAATACACGATTAGATAAAAAACTGCACTGCAGATAAATTCCCCTCAATGATTCTCACTTCTGACCAACGCATACATTTACATTTTTTTTTAAATTAAATGGTTGCAATCAAGTAAAATGTCTTCCTAAAACAACAACAAAAACAAATATATTATATGAAATATTATATAGAATACATATATAAAAGCTCAGCATCTCAAATATCTATATAAGAGTATCGAGTAATTGTATTATAAACTCCCTTATCAAACCGGAAGAATCTCAATAAATATTGTAAAAGAATAGTATAGTATGCGTTAAAAACTGTATGAAAATGTTAGGAAAATTAAAATCAACATAAAAAAGCTCTGTGTATGATCTTCTTTAAAAAAAAAAACAAATTATATGTTATATCAAGGCAAATGCTTCCCTCATAACACATACACGAACATCTTTATTATTTGGAAATATACTCACAAAAGCTTACAAAAAGCTTTATTAGAAAATGTACATTTTATATTAACATTTAGTTTAGAAGCAGATTATTCATTCGTGGTGTTTAAACAAAGAACATAAAAGTTATATTTTGAGACGAATGCCGGTACCCTATCCAAAATTCCAAATGACCACATAACACAAACACAGAACTAGACTTATCAATTATTTCTCGAGCTTAATTGAAATAACCGCAAATAATGCAAATGCAAATTCAGTCGGATGCATTGAGTGTATTTATATATTATGTTGTGTGTGCATGTGTGTATGTGAATGATGTACTTTGCGGAAATGAGGCGCGTGTCTCGAGTTTCTTTGAAGTAATTTGCAGGTGCACACACACACATACACATGGACACAAACACAAATTCACACACAGTGTCATTTGTCATGATACAGAATCGGATGCGGCGGGGCTGACCGAGCCCTGGGACCAGGTGTTGTTATGAGCTGAGCAAGAACGTGACGTATGCGCGCTACGGTGCCCCCGTGGAACTTTATTCGAATAACCAGGTGTTTGCACAAAGCTTTCCCGCAATTCCACTGTGTGTGTAAGTGTGTGAGTGTCTGAGTGCGTAATGTATAATTTATAATTTATATGTATATAATACATTTGATTATGCTCAGTAAACTTTGAAATTATGTAATATTGATTTGAGTTAAGCATCCGCGTACGCTTAAAGAATCATGTGAATCATAAATAACATTTCTGAGACAACATTTGAATACATCCAAATAACACTATCTTTTTTATCGAAAAACACAAGCAAACTTACGGAAAGTGGATTTTAACATTATATTCTACACCAAAAACACCAATCACAAAATTGTAACATATCACAAAAATGTACGCTTACAAAAAAAAATATCTCAGATATTTAAATTTGAAATACTTATTTATGAAAAAAATGAGAATATATAAATGAAAACAGAAAACCAAAAATTATATTTAACAAAAAAATGTATAGCTAAATGTGAACAAAATATGACGCGGATAGAGAAAAAGTGTGCGTTGGGTCTGGCAAAGCCATAACAATTTTAATTAAAATTAGAAAAATGCATTTCGGGATAATAAAATATAAAATCCTGGATTATTAAGAATATCAAACCAATTCAAAAAGTCATCACTTCGACTTCACAATCGCGCACTTTCCAAGAATCTTAGTTGCGTAAAGAAAATCTCACTATATTTAATTAAAGATTAGCCTTTACTGACAATGTATATTACAAACGTAACCAAACAAAAGAAACAGCACCATTTGTAAATTAAAAGAAAACACTTTACACTTATATTATACATTATATAATACATCATACATACATCATACATATACATACATACATAATACCAGAATCAAAACAAAATACACACACATAAAGAAAATATACATATATATAATATGATCAAAAACAACATAGACAGAGTTTTTAAATAAATTCTTTGTCGAGTGTCAATATGAATAAAGAATATTATGTAAGTTTTGTTTGTACAGCAGTAATTTATTTAAATAACTATAATAAATATAAATTGTAAAGAAGCAAAAAGAACCCAACAAACTCTAAAAACATAAACACACACACACACATACACTCAACACACTCACGAGAATTATATAAGTATACTATTCGCCAGGAGAGAAAATATATACATATAAATATAATTATACTATACTTAATTATATACCACTATGTATAAAATGTATAGTCATTAAATATAATAAATGAAAAGCTGATTGTCAATTGAGTTTATGTGCACTTGCGTTATTTTTGCAGGCAGTTGCAGTGATTTTTACTGTTCTTTAGTGTTCCTTGAAAGGATATAAAAACAAAATATTTATATTTAAATATTTGTTGTGTCAAAACATTTCATTATCAAATTATAGTTTTCGTTAAATTGTCGTGTTCGGAAAATTGTCTTTTTCGAGGAATTGTCGTTTTCGGGAATTTCTTGTCTTCGAGGTATTGGCGTTTTTGGAGAATTGGTGTTTTCGAGAAATTTTCGTTTTCGGTGCATTATATTTTCGTGGAATTGTAATTTTGGTGAATTGTCGCGATACTCTTATTTATTTAAAGTGATGTGCAAAAAACCATTGAACAATAGTAGCTACACTTTTTTTAAATGAGAACATAATTTCTATGAATAAATAAATAATACTTGTAACAACTTTTTAGTTATTTTTCTTACGGCCTTTTTGTGTTTTAAAATTAGAACATATTTTAAATTTGTTAGATTGGAATAAAACTACTTGATCGTCTACTTTCACTAGTTTTAATTATTTTAAAATAATTTTAAAACCGTCTAAAACACGATGAAAGTAAAAGACGGTTATCGTAGATTGTACATACGTTTTAAATTGATTTTGATATTTCACTCTTTTTTTCACACTTTTTTGGCCACAATTAAATTGTAAATACGTGTATTGTTAGTGATGATGAGAAACAGATCCAGTACAGGGCACTTACACTTCGGAAACATTCATATCCAGAGAGACGATCAAATCTTCAGAGGAGAGGTTGGAATATAGTGATCTAGATCGGCAGAAATTGTCTCTATGAGAGACCCTTCCATCTATTGGATGAAGTGTACCGCGGAACTAATCCTCTCTAGGGGATGTTTACTTAAAACATTCTTTCAAAGAAAAAAAACTTCAGTCTTACGAAGTCTTAATCCAGATGGATTAGTGACACTTTGAAGAGGACTTCCAACATCCGCTGTGGTTTATCCTCTTACAATGCAGATGTGGGACTAGTTTGCATGGCACTATTTGCGAATGCAAATCAGTAGTTGGAATTTCTCTGATAGCATTTTAGCCGATAACCTCTTCGCTCTCAGTCACATCAAAATAAAAACATAAGCATCGAGGGGTCTAATTATGACTAAGTAAAACCAGTGGACCACTTTGAGGAACTAACCACAAGACCTACCGAAAGCCTTGCGCCGCCGGCTGGCATGCGTGAATTTTTAACAAACAGCCTCGGATAAAACTCGTCGACTGTGTCGCTAATCCTGCCTTATCTATGCAAAGCCATCCTGAAACGCTTTTCCATTTTCCACGTTTCATAGGCGCGATAGATTGCACGCACGTAAAAAACTTCTCGTCTAATAAATAAAAAAAACAAATTCAAAATTATTATTTATTTCCTAACACAGCAAACATTTTTGTAACTGGGCGATGTGTTGTACGATGCTAGATGGGCAATTTAGGGCCGTTGTCTTCACTCGAAGTTGGCTTTCAACTTGAGGATTTAATGTTCAACTTCGCGAATTCATTTTCTTCAGTCAAAGTTGAGTAGTAAACTTTCGATTTCGGTATGTTAACAACTGCCGGTTGATATCACCTTCCCGATTTCTGAACTTCAACACAAGTTGAAGGGGATTTTTTCTCTCAACTTTGCATTTTGACAAATTTTCGATTCTTCACTTTTTGCTTTATGATGTTGTGTTTCAATAATAATAATGTAAACAATGTGGTTACTGTCCCATGATCTGCCTACAGTGGAAGCCTGGAGAAAGCAAATTGGAACGCCTGTCCTTTTCTACGGTATGGCATAAAGTATTCAAAAAATCAGTAGATAGCCTGGCGTTTGCTTTGCCTGTCAGCGAGCACGATCTACGATGTCGCGTTTGTTGTGAATAATGATGACTCCAGAAATTATTATTTACGATGGGTTGAAGGCAACAAAACTGTGTTAAAATACAGACATTTTTTTTTATAATAAATACATTTTATATTAAATTTAAAACCAAGAAAATTATTTTATTTGAATTATTATTGTAGTGGTTGGTACTGTTGAACTTTTCAGAACAAAATTGCGTTCTTTAGGATGCGCTGATATATTGCAGCCACTAAACAGAGTTAAAAGAGTCAGCATCAGGTTCAATGATTTCTTTACAGATAACAATATTTAAAAAGGATAATCGGTAAGTTGAAAACTGTTAATATTGCGGTCGAATTGCATTTTAAAACACAATTTCCCAGGATATTTTGAAGAGCAAGTTGAGATTTAGCAGCTGGTTGAAAACATCTAATTCGGCTCAACTTCAAGTGACGAAAAAGGATGTTCAACTTGCTGTTTAAAAGGCGGTTGGTTTCAACCTGCCGGTTAGCTTCAACTTGTGATAGTGAAGAAAACGGCCCTTACTGCTTCTGCTCTTCGTTTTCCAGCTCTTCTTAGCCGCCGCGCTGAATGAATGAATGAATCTTTCGTAACACGAAAGTATCTTCAAAAATCGACATCATCGTAATCGTCTACAGTGCTGCGTTTTCTGTATGTACACGCACTGCCCACTCAATCTCTTCTTCATCATCTTCCGACGAGCACAATATCGATTGATTTCATTTATTACTTCCATTTCTATCCACCCGAAGATCAAAATAATAAATTTAACAGTAATGTACACAGCAGACTACACGCACCTATGTATTTCAAACTTAAAATTATCCACAAAAGTAGGATAAAATTAGTGTAAATGGCAAAAAGATACTAAATACATACGTGAAACCTACGTAAACCATGTTTTATTATTATCGTGTTTTAGTCGGTTTTAAATTTATTTTAAAACCAATAAAACAAATAAAACCAGTGAAAGAAGCCGATCTTGTTTTAATTTTAAAACACGTTTAAAACAAGTAAAAAATGCAGCCGTAACAGTTAGAAAAATGTGTTTTAAATTATAATTTATAGTTTAAAAAAAATATAAGTCGAGTCTATATTAAATGTTCTCTTTTTCTTCAAAAACACAATTGTTTAGGAGATCATTAAAACAGTGTTTTGCAAAGTTCATTTAGATCATCGATGCTCAAACACGCACACTGTGCACAAAAATGCCCGAGCTTTTCAAAGCACGCATTCATTACATACAAAACACGCACACTAATACTATTTTACACATCATGTACAAATGCACGATGAAATTGTGTGTCATTAGATGTCAAATTCGTATTAAAATATTATTAAAAAGTGCGATTTATTTTTTTATTTTACATTTAAATATTTGTATGTTCATTTTTCAAAATAAAAGTAAATTAAATTTTAGATTATACAATTGTATTTTAAAAATGATCGTTTTTTAGGCCATACTTGTTTGGACATATTTTGGCATAGTTTGGCATATTTTTGTATTTGTTTTTCTTTTTTAAGTAATATTTTGCCTTTTTATGTCATATATGGTCATATTCTGACTTTTAAGGTCATATTATTAATTCAAAATTTAACATGTAAATTCACTAATTATGTATGACGCCGCAGCATATGCAACAAAATAAATATAGTCATTTTAAATATTATTCATTAATTAAATAAAAAGTAAGTACCATTTTTTTGTAATATTTATTTATTAGGGCCTATTTTTTGTGACAACTATTATTTTCGATTTAAATAATTTAATTTTTAGGAACTTTTTAAATTATTTTGTATATGAGCGTTTTCAATAATGCAGCTTTATAGTTATATTTAGTCGATTCTGCTTTATTTTTTTAGTTTTTAGGAGCATAAGGTAAATGCGTCTAAAGAACTGCATTTTTTCGATGCTGCTAAAGACATATAACTTTTTAATCCACATTTTTTACTGTTGTGATGCTGTTGTTAGGCTATTCAAATTTAAATGCATAGGTTTCCATAGCACAGTTGCCTAAGGCACGACATAATAACATTACATTTAAGCAAAATCACAGGTTCCAATATACACAGGGTCGAAATGGTATGTATTTCCATTTAAAAATTAAGAAAATAAATATGATGATTATGTTTATAAATAGTTTTTTCAAAAATTACGATAATAATAACAGAAATAAATATAGAAACATGTTTTTTTGCATCGCTATTTTCAGTCAGACAACGGCTTTGAGAAATGCACATTGCATGTTCTAGTAAATTATCATTAATTCTTCTATTCATTTGGGTTTTTTAGCATGTCAAAAGCATTGCTGGCAGCATTTTAAACTTTACCGATGCTCAACATAAATGCTTGAGCATTTTTTTTAGCATTTATAGCGCATCTTGTGTTTTTATATGACTGTAAAAAACTTTGTATTTTTATGGGTTATAGCAACAGATTTAATGAGCATATATTAAAAAAAATAATGATTTTTAGCCGCTGCCGCGAATTGAACCCGACCGTTCGCATCATCAACCGTGTTCACAACTCTGACGCGTTTTTCTTCTTAACTATTGCTATTACATCGGACATTTCAGTCAGGGAAGTTGATAGAAGCGGTCATGACCCATACGGGTTGTAAGGACACATATATTAGGAGAAGAAGATATTAAATAATACATGTATTTCAAATTTAAATTGTAGTTATTTGATATTCTATTAAATTTGTAATTCGATTGTGTGCTAAAACAACACACACACACACATATTTAATAAATTTAAATATATTAAACTTGTTAATATTTAAACAAGATATTTATAACAGAGGGTGTTGTTGAGAATAAAATATAGTGCAATAAGTATGTGCATCATCATCATTAGACGTTGTGGTTTAAATTATATAAAAAATAGTTATTTTTATAAATGTGTTTCAATGTGATTGTTTTTAAATTGTTTGTATACAAAAAAAGGATATTCATATCTCAAAATATATTTCTAATTTTCTATTTTTAGTTATTTGCTTCGATCATGCTTCAATTAATTAAAGCACAATTGTTTGTAAGTTAGGTTTTTTTTAAATTAGTTCGGGTTAACCTGATATCCATGGCCAAAATTTATTAATTAAATCTTATTTTGTAACATGTAAAATTAAATTCGATCCTTTCTCAAGCTGAATTTTGTATGTACATAAAATCGCTGCATAATAATTACGTCAGAAGCATAACCATTAACCACCCTGCAATTATTTGTGTACATTGTATATACAAGTTAGTTAGTCTGCATTGGTTTTAGGTGTAGATATAATGCATAACATACAAAGTCCATACAAATTACACAATACACAATGATATACATATGCGTTACACGAGAGTAAAATAGACCGATTACAACATGTATTATTGTGTAATATAACTCTGAATACAATTCATATAGTACTCACAAACACACACAGCATTGCGGTTAATTAATTTAGAGCAAATTAGGATAATGTATGTGTGCGTGCGTGTTTGTGTGTGTGTGTACCGACGCGTACAACGAGTCATCGTACATGTGTTCACCGCAGCACCGGGGAGCAGCACCGACAGACCGGCGCAGATTTACGCTAAGATTATGCTGTGACTTGGAGAAACGGATTTAGTTTGCGGGGTCACTCCGAGTGTTCTCTTAATTATTCTGTTATGCATATATAATATACAAATGTATGACGTACGAGTATAGTATATATATATATATATATACATTATACAGTATATATGTATTAGCAAGGGATACAGCTCGAATCATAAGCCGCATACGTCGGCGTCGACGCAAAAACCGCGCTCTCGAAAATCCCATGTACTTGCTGGCCGCCGGAAATCCGGTGTGGCCGACGACGTCACCGCACAGTGGATTAATCGTAGAATAAGCAAACATGGTAATATTAGTTCTACAAAAATTTATCAAAAACTATAATTAACAAAAAAAAATGGATCAAATCTTTCGAAAGAAAACATATTTGGTAATTATAAGGTAGCCGAAAAGCAGAGCAGAGTTTTGAGCCAAGACATCTCCGCCAAACATATTAAATCATAAGTATTAGGCACATATGTTACAAGCGCCAATTGCAATTTTCAGATGATGAATTGTGAGCCAACTATATGACGAAGCAATG
>JAAAKO020004987.1:0-20222 GCA_010015015.2 Bolitophila cinerea | reverse complement strand
AAAAATGCATTGGCTATAGAATAAAATAGACGCAACATTGTTCGATGGTGGTTAAAAAGCTTGAACTCAAACAGCACTGAAATTAACGTTAAACCAACAAACAAATCAGAATGCAAAAGTATGTAATATCAAAAACATTCTGGTACGACCCAAGGTCTATAAAAAAGCAGAATTATTATTTGGGACGAATTTCTGCAATCCATGACTCATAAACATTCTCTAGAAGCACGAAATTGAACTTTTAGAGATTTTAAAGGCCATGTCAGCCCTTTTGATGAAACTCTAATTTTATTATCTAAAGATTTTCGTCAAACATGGTCCGTCATTCTATGCTGACGGAACAAATGCCTACTTATTCTACGAGTACACGGACTGATACTTTAGACAGTTAGTCTCAGTTGTCAACTGTCACTGCCGCCGACAGTTGGTAACAATTGATGACAGTTAATGTAATCACCCAAACAGTCATTTTCGTACATTCAACTTCAACCCAACTGTCGGAAGAAGTAGTTTAGTAGCAGTTAGTGCAATCAAGTAAATTTTCTAGTCAGTCAATAAAAAATATAAAAATATATATAAATATAAAATACATGACTAAATATTTAAAATGACAACAATTATCGGACAATCTAGGGACAGCGACCCAAATTGGTAAGGGGAGACAAGTTCAAATTAGTCGCCCGCGAGGCCGTAATGCCCAGGCGTCCACTTGGATCTCTATTATATTGAAGCCAGCACTGAAATGCATATTCATTGATGATCTTAAAAAAGACACCCTGAAAATAAGGATCTAATATTTCAACTGCGGTAAAAGCCAAACATTCTATCTCCGTGGTTAGGTACTTTCTTTGTGAAAAACTCAGTTTTCCGTAAAATATAAACTTTTCCCTGTAACCCGTGACTTGTAGCCATAGATCCAGCTCAGCTGCGCAGAAGCATCCGTTGGGACTATACATTAATTTATAATATAGTCAGGGTAAACTAAGACTAGTGATGCTTCTTAAAAAAAGGAGTGCATAAATAGGCCCACATCCACCGGAGAAGCGTCCGGTTGGAATCATAAAAGATTTATTGCTTAATTGTAGTCAGGATTGGCTAAGACTAGGGCTGCTTCTAAAATTATGTATAGCAGTTCAGAAATAGGGCTCTACTAGATTGGCTACCAACTTTTTAATTGACGATTGACATCGGTACTGTAAACTCAAGAAAGTGTCTGACCTTTATCCTTATTTGACTGAATTCCTGAATCTGAAACCACTGCTAATAGACCACTGCTAACAGCTAATAGAACATTTAGAACATTTAGTTTCAGAACGAACTTGAAACCAGTACAAGATCAATAGTGTCTATTAAAAGCATAAACGATCTATTTATTATTGAAGATTGGAAAGACATTTAAAATCATAATCACCAACTCAATGAAAGGGAATAGGTCAGTAAGAGTTTGGATTTTTGAACACCATTTCACCTTGCGAACTTCTTCGTTCTCCATATCCTTTGGAGGCTCTCTGAACCGATTTTCTGTCAGTTTTTAAATTCGAGTTGCCTACATCAAAAAAATGAGATGGGCATCTCTAATAATGCAATTATTAGCTATTTAGAAATAATATATAATAGTTTTCCATAGCCATTTGAGGATAGCTATAGAGCAAATGTAAAAAAGCTGAACTGTTAACTTTATCTTTGGCAACACCATTTTCTAAAATTCTCGGTTGACAACTGTGAAAATTCACCAGAAATGACAGTTGCGACTGCGCAATGCGATTACACGAACTGCTACTATTTAGCAGTGATACTTAAGACCATTGTCGCACACTGTCGCCAACTGTCACCAACTGCCTCTACGATTACATGTCAACTGTCACCAGCTGGCAGAAAAACAGCAGTAACTGCTACCTTTACCAGTACGTGTAATCGAAGGATTAAAATCATCAATATAATGAAGAAACATTAAATATTAATACTTTGAAATAACGCCAATCATGTGAATACCAAAGGCCAAAAGATTTCTAAACTGGTTGGGTTGATGATAATTTTGTCCCATTACCAAGATCAAGTAATTGGAACTTGGTAATGTTAAATTATTACTTACCCAACTTGTCAAACTTTTATAGTACCACAAGATTTTTGTCAATTTAAACTATCACGTGATGAAATAATAGAAAATGTGGTCCACGACATTCATCCATAATCATTATTGGTGAAAAAGAAAAATGGCTTTTTAGCCTTAAATAATAAAGTAGATCTGGATGATGTCAATGTTATTAGAATGTTATTTTTATATTATTCAGAGTGATTCTAAGCAGTTTCCTTCAAATCTATGGATATTGTTGTTTGAAGAAAATGAGAATCTTTTTTTTAAATTCACTATTCTATATTCTATCAACAAAATAATAAAAATAACAAGTGGGTTCTCTCATCATTTTGCTACGTATCCTCAACTCTCCATAAGTTAATGTTATGGAACCAGATTAGTAAAAAACGCTATCAAATATCGCCCAAACCTAAACTGAGCCAAAAAAAAACTATACTGTCACAAAAAAAGTAATTGTACCCAAAATAAATTATAATTATCACCAAAGGTATCAACTTTTTTTGGTAACAACTTTTTTGTTGTTGTCCTTTTATTTTTTTTGTTTACACATTGTTTTTTTTGTAAACAAAACTAATTATTGTAACAAAAACTCATTTTCATGGTAACAATTATTTATTGATAACGACAAAAAATTACTTATACAATAATCATTTATTTATGTTTCCAAAAAAACTTTGGATCTTGGGAACACATTTTTTTAAAAGGAACAACTATTATTGAGGTTATAATTCTTAAAAGAAAAGTTTAAGTTTAACATGCTTAGTTTTCAAAATTTGTCCATGATTCCTTCTGGACAATCCATGCAAATGTGTAGGTAAGACCATAAAAAAGTGGATTCTAACATGGTGAATTATACGTGGCATGTTCCGGTGCCAGAAACGTAGAATTAATCAACAATCTCAACGGGTTGACCGCGTTGAGTTGGATGGGTTAAGTTAATTTAAAAAAGTATCGAACTTTTTGACCAAAGAAAAAAAAAATTGGTGGGCATTTCCTACGATTTATTGATAGATATTCATTAAAACAAATTTGGAAGTCCGTAGAATCTATTTATGGATCATTTTGGAGCCTAGGCAAAAAAAAATTGATTCCATCCTGTAAAATAAGTTTCTCACCAAAAAAGTTGCAGTGGTGGCCATTTCTAATTATTTTGTTCTACTTTTTTTTGGAAAGGCGCACATGCCATTTGCGATAAATAATTTAAGTAAAGACTCAACAATACGTAAAAATGTTAAGTTAGGTTTGGTTAGGTTGGCTGTGCAGAAGATGCACCGATCATACGCCAAGTGAGACCCATAGCAAACCAACTAGTTATATGATCGAAAAAACCCAGCCACGTTTATTCCAGTATGCTTTGGGCTGCTTCCGGTCTTACAGCTTTTATGAGGTTCCTTATTCCGGATATCGAGAGGTCCGCTATTTCCTTTTTGCTCTCAACGCTGGCTTTCACCATGGCTTGGATGAGCTTCATCTCCATAAGCTCCCATTTCGACTCTGGTAGTTTGCCATATGGAGAGTTGGCATCGTCGACGGCAACCAGCAGCGCGCTTTCAACCAGCGCGTCCCTCATGGTCTTGTCCTTTTGAACAGGAGTTGAGGGACCAGGTTTTGGGTTATCTCTCGAACCGCTTACGTTGCCTTGGTCGACGGAAGGCGTTCGGCGCCGAGGATCTGCTCATCAGAGGAGCGTTGCCGCTTCTCCGAGAGCTTCCTGCGTGCTGCTTCCCCGATGGTATTGACAAAAGCAGCGTTTTGCTTTTGAGCCATTCCTTCTTCTCCAACGTGGCTCTAATTGTTTTAATCATCTCTCTTGCCCACTCCATATCCTAGGTCCCCTGTGGGTTCAGTGCGGCAGATGAGGTACCCAGGCGCTCCTTTATTTTCAGAGCTGCCCTTGTATTTAGCAAGTGCTCTGCGGCCTTCTTTGCTCGGTCGTTGAATAATAATAATAATTGAATAATAATTGAATAAAAAAAATATTATTAGTAAAGATTATAACCAAAATTAAAACCTCTTTCAAACACCATTTGAAAAGTCTAGCTATTATAATAAATAAATGCATTTCTTAGTGGTGGCCAACAAATGCTCAAAATATACAAATTCAAAATTCGCAAATAATAAATATCAAATAATTTGACAATAATAAATAAAATAATAAATAAAATAAAATTAGCCACAATTTCCCAATCGCAATACGATCACAGCGCGCAATTATATATCTGCCTGGCCACAATGCGACCGCTGTCACCAATTGCTCGCAATCGCTCTGTCTACGACGACGCGAAAACCGACGTCAGAGTGTAATACCGCGTTTTGTCCGTCCGCACATTATCACAATATGAAACAAAACAAGTGCTTTAAACGCAATTATTCCGTTCTTTCATTTGCTTATCGCCTTCGTAGTGCTGATAAGGCCCAGCGACGACTCTTGTGTGTGTGTATACGCTTTGTAATGCGTGTGTATTAGAGCTCGCAAACTGCGCGAGAATTCCGCCAACACCGACAGAACGCCACTCACACACACACACACATACTTTTTATTCCTTTATCAACGCGTTCTGATTACAATCGGTATACTGTATATATATATATTTGTATAATATACCATTAATATACGTAAGATGTGTCTATAAATAAAAATACATCATAAGTATATAAATATAATCTCGAAACTCTCTCGAAAATACACTCTCTCGCACAGACTCACTCACACACACATACAAAACGCCACTCATCCAGATGGATATAGCACAGAGTGTGTGTGTTTGGTCTGACGTTTGCGTGTATACAAAACACACACTTGCACTTGCAAACACACACACACACATATAGAAACACGCATACGTACACACTCACACTACAGAACTCACAATATGTTTGGTGTGTCGAATAGGGCATTGACCGTACGCGTAATGTAAAGCAACGGGCTAGTGTGTGAATGTACACATACCACAAATATTATATATATATATACATATATATTTAGTATAAATATAATATTGTATACCGCATATCGCTTCTCGGACGCAAGAACGGAACGACGATATAATTATTGCGTGTCAACCGTCAGGGGTCCTATAAAAATTATACACAATATAAATAATAAACCATATAAAGTGTATATATCTAAAAGTACATACATATATATATACATATATATACATATATGCGCATACACAAATATACACAACAAAACTCGAACTCTCGACTTTTGTTTTGGGTACTCATGTTTTTGTGTGAGATTAGAAAATTGTAATGATAAATGCGATCTTGTGATCTTTGCGCGGTTGTCTATATTTATTTTTTAAGAATATTTCTGCGATCATTCGAAATTGTATGAATTTGTTATATTTAGTCATTTGTGTATTTCGATATTCAGCTAAACGATCGCTAGATATTTAAGATTTTATTTAATTTTTTTACGATCGCATCCAGATATTATGATACTTGATGTCGTGGCTCTTGCTGACATGCATTTTATAATGAGATCGAAATTATATTGCGATCAACGAGATATTACGCTAATCGACGTAATATGCGATCTTCGCGATCATTTAATTATAATACGATCATTGAAATTTTGTGATCTTTCATTTTCGATCATCTGCCCATCTTTCATCTTTGATCATCTTCCGATCTTTCATCTTTGATCATCTTTCGATTATTCATCTTATGATCGTTGATCATTCATCATATTCCGATATTTCATCTTTGATCATATATTATATCTAATGTATTACGACGTAATAGCGATCTTCGCGATCAGCGAGATATTACGTCGAGTAGACGTATTTGCGATCTTCGCGATCATTCAATTATAATACGATCATCGAAATTTTGTGATCTTTCATCTTAAAACATCTTCCGATCGTACATCTTTGAGTATTTTCCGATCATTCATCTTCGATGATCTTCCGATCGTTCATCTTTGATCATCTTTCGATATTTCATCTTTGATCATCTTCCAGTCTTGCATCTTTGATAATCTTACAATCAGTTATTTTTAAACATCTTCCGATCTTTCATTTTTGATCATATTCCAATATTTATCGTTGATATTCTTCCAATCTTTCATCTTTGGTCATATTCCGATATTTCATCTTTGATCATCTTGCGGTCATTCATCTTCGATCATCTTCCGATCGTTCATCTTTGGTCATTTTCCGATAATTCATATTTGATCATCTTCTAATATTTCATCTTTAATCATCATTCGATCTTGCATCTTTGATCATCTTCCGATCATTCATCTTTGATCATATTCCTATATTTTATCTTTGATCATCTTCCAATATTTCATCTATGATCATCTTCCGATCGTTCATCTTTGATCATCATTAGATCTTTCATTTTTTATCCACTTCCGATCTTGCATAATTGATCATCTTCCGATCGTTCAACTGTTTATCTTTGATCATATTCCGATCGTTCATCATTGATCATAATCCAATCTTTCATCTTCGATCATCTTTCGATCTTGCATCTGTGATATAATTTACGATGCTCGAGTTATTGCGATCATCGAAACCAAATCAATAAATGTTTTTTTTAAGTTTTATCAAAAAACATGTTAATAGTAAATAATAGATCCTATAAATATTGAAACTTCTCGAAATCATATTCTCCGATTAACGCCAGCACTACGATCGGACGTACTTTGGTCTTTAATAAAAAAAGGCAAACCCCATGACATGACTAAACCAAAGAAATTGTCGAAGTTTGCTTGTTTGGGGCTTGTTTGTGGCTTGTTTTTGACTTGTTTGATGTTGTGGAACATTTAATATTTTGGGTAATTGCAACAACAACAATTAGCTACCTCATTTGCGGAAAAAAACCCATGAGATTTGACGCGTCAATAAACGAAAGCAATTAAAATTGATTATAAGAACTTCAGAAGTGTTTTCACAACTTTTTAACTTCGAAAGGAACCTCAAAATAGGGTCATATTTTTTACCAACTTGAAATACTCAATCTAGTGATTCGTACCGCTGTAGTCAATCTGCCCGTAAACTCTGGGATAACTTTTAAACATTTTTTTTTAGTTTTTCCGAAATTATTTTAAATCGAGAAAAGATCAATTAATTAAAAAAAATGTTGCAGCTTTGGAAAAAAGAACTTAATTTAATACTTTTGGAAGAGTAGATATAAAAGAAAAAGTAAACCATGGAAACTGATAGACACTTACTTGAAAAAGATCCATACAATTTGGCCTGCTAGGGTATGATACCTAATAACTTCCTAATACCTTATTTATCCTATCGCATGTATTTTCTGATTACTTAGATTGATAATTGATTACTTAGATTGATGATTGATTACTTAGATTAATGATTGATTACTTAAATTGATGATTAATTACTTAGATTGATGATTGATTACTTAAATTGATGATTGATTAATTAGATTGATGATTGATTAGTTAAATTAATGATTCATTATTTAAATTAATGATTTATTACTTAAATTGCCGATTGAGTACTTAGATTGATGATTGATTACTTAAATTAATGATTGATTATTTAAATTGACGATTGATTACTTAGATTGATTATTGATAACTTAGATTGATGATTGATTACTTAAATTGATGATTGATTACTTAAAATAATGATTGATTAATTAAATTGATGATTGATTACTTAGATTGACGATTGTGTACTTAGATTGATAATTGATTACTTACATTGATGATTGATTACTTAGATTGGTGATTGATTACCTAAATTAATGATTAATTATTTAAGTTAATGATTGATTACTTAAATTAATGATTGATTATTTAAATTAATGATTGATTACTTAAATTAATGATTGATTACTTATATTATTAATTGATTACTTAAATTAATGATTAAAAACTTAAATTGATGATTAATAAATGATTTTTTTTGGTGACAAAATCTTTTTTTGGGTAACAACATTTTTTTAGCATCAAAACAGTTTTTATGGTGACAAAACATTTTTTTTGGGTAACAAAACAATTTTTATCTTGACAAATCATTTTTTTGGGTAACAATATTTTTTTGTTTTTGTATTAATTATTTTTTTTGGTAACAAAACAATTTTTTTGGTGACAAATCATTTTTTGGGTGAAAAAACAATTTTATGGTAATAAAACAATTTATTTAGTAACAAACATGTCTTTTGGTATCAAAACCATTTTTATGGTGACAAAACATTGTTTTGGGTAACAAAACATTTTATTTTTGTATCAAAACAATTTTGGGTATCAATACAATGTTTATGGTGACAAATCATTTTTTTGGTAACAAAGCTTTTTTTTGGTAACAGAACCATTTTAATGGTGACTAATCATTTTTTTGGGTAACATAAATTTTTGTTTGGTATCAATACATTTTTTTTTTGGGACAAACAAACTTTTTGGTTAACAAAACATGTTTTTTATAACAAAATTTTGTTTTTTTGTGTCAATACAATTTTTATGGTAACAATTCCTTTTTTTGGGTAACAAAAAAAAATTGTTTGGTATCAATACTTTTTTTTTGTAGAAAAAATATTTTTTTGGGATAACAAAATATAAGTTTTTGGTAACAAAACAATTTTTATGGTAATAAATCAGTTTTTATGGTGACAAATCATTTTTGGTATCAATTAAAATTTTATGGTGACAAATCATTTATTTGGGTAACCACTTTTTTTTTGAATGAATGCAATTTTTATGGTGCCAAATAATTTTTATGATGACAAATTGTTTTCTTGAGTAACTGTTTTGTTTTTGTATTAATACAATTTTTTTGGTGACAATTTATTTTTTTGAGTAATTTTTATGGTAACAAAACCATTTTTATGGTGTCAAATATTTAATTTGGGTAACAAAAAAATTCTGTTTGGTTTTAATACAATTTTTTTGGTGACCAAACTTTTTTTGGTAACTTAACTTAATTTTTATGGTAACAAATCTGTTTTTTGGGTAACAAAATAATGTTGTTTGATATCAATACAATTTTTTTGGTGACAAATCTTTTTTTTTTGGGTAACAACAGTATTTTTGGTATCAAAACCATTTTTATGGTGACAAATCATTTTTTTTGGGTATCAAAACAATATTTATGGTAAAAAAAAATTTTTTTTTTTGGTATCAATACATTTTTTTTGGTGGCAAAACATTTTTTTGGGTAAAAACATTTTTTTTTGGAATCAAAACAATTTTTTTGGGTAACAAAACAATTTCTATGGTAACAAAACATTTTTTTGGGTAACAAAACAATTTCTATGGTAACAAAACATTTTTTTGGGTAACAAAACAATTTCTATGGCAATAAAACAATATATTTGGTGACAAAAATATTATTTTGGTAATAAAACAATTTTTATGGTGACAAATCATTTTATTTTATGTAACAATACAATTTTTTTGTGGAAAACAAAATTTTTGTCATTGTATCAATACAATTTGTCTACTGACAAATCATTTATTTGGGGAACAAAACTTTGTTTTTGGTATCAATAATTTTTTTTGGTGACAAATATTTTTCTTTGGGTCACAAACATTTTTTTTTGGTTACAAAAATTTATGCAATTGTAAATACATTTTTTCATGTTACCAAAAACATATTTATAGTAACAAAAAAAAATAGTAACAATATTTTTTTTAAAGGGCACAATTCATTTTAACCCCCTTTAAACTGCCACCCCGCAGAAACAATTCAAACCCATTTTTGTTGTTGTGTACATAAATGCAGATGCGTGGGAGTGTTTTGTGTGTGTTTACATAACTTTTGAATGTGTGTTTATGTGCGGCTCCTCTGTACCAAAAAAAAACAGAACCTCTTGCACATGTTTTCCGCGCAGAGCCTCTGCTCCTCTGCTTTTAGCTCTCTTTGCGGGCTAAAAGACGTTGCTGGCCGCTGTGTCGGTGGCGCACTCACACCATCACAAAAAGCGGCGTACGAAAGTTCATTTGCTGCAAATGCCACGTTGCAATCTCCATGGATGACTATCCCGATCAAAGTATGTATATATGCACAAGCACACGCACACCGACACACACATCAGAGGGGGAAATATGTATGTATTAAGTCGACGTCACTGAAATACAACACTCTTCCTCTGGAATTCCAGCAGTACACACAAAAGAATTTCCAACGTCACCCACAGCCACCCTACTCATATATGTGGATATATATATATAATTTTTATATATATATATATATTTATTTTGAACATACAAGAGAGCCCACCCACACCAGCGTCGTCGTAATAACGATCGCTATACAAATACGTGTGCTTGTGTGTGTATGTGTTCGCGCGCTGGCAACGGTGCTCTCTCGGCGCGCGTTCAATGAACGGCACTGCAAACACACACACACACACACACACACTCACACAGAGATCGAACGGCACATAACGTACGTCGCTACTCAAACCCGCGCCCATGTCAATGTACACATGCGCGCGCGGCAGCGGCTCTGCCACCAGCTGACGTTGTGTATGTGTCCAATAAACACAGTTGTGTCAGTACTATAGCGGTACCCGTCGTCGAAACGCTTCCTAGTTCCATACACAACGTCGCGTTGCTCTGTGCAGTCGCTAGCGAGCGCGCGCGATTTTCCTTCTATTCAGAAAACTCAGTATATACACTTGTTTTTTTTCGTATGTGTTTGTGTGTGCGTGTGTGTGTGTGCGATTCTCACGCGTTTGGAAAAATCTAAAAGAATTTACCCGTTTGCGCCCGTTTGTCGCCAGCGAACGCCAACTATCCGCCCGCCGCCCGTCGGCCCTCCGGCCCTCCGACCCTCCGACCCACACGCAGACAACACACACACACACACACACACACACACGGTCGATCTCTCACTTGCGCGCGTCGTCTCGAGAGCACCGAAACACGCGCGTGGGTGCCTTTGCAGCCGTTTTCTCGTTTTCTCGTGTGCTCGCGCGCTCTTTGGCATTTTCCGGCCGCGCGCCGTGATATATACCATCTATTGTGGGTGCATATATATTTATATATAGAAATATAGTTATTCTATATGGTGCGTGTTGTTTTCAGTGCGTTTTCCGGTCTGTTCTTCGCGGAAGAACCGTATTTCCCGATTGTGAGTGCATGTGAGTGCATGCGAGTGCATAGAAAACGGCGTGTGATAATCAAAGCTGCGTCCGCAAATGTATTTATGAACTTTCGCGCGAATCAGTGAAGAAAACCCTGTTTATATGAACTTTTCTCTAGGCACAGCCGCCATAGAGCGTTACGCACGCAAGCGCGCGCACGCATAAGACACCCATTGGATACGCGTACGGGGCTCCGTCAAAACGCGCGCGCGCGCCCACCAATACACTCTCAAATACGCATATTTAACGCACAAGAACTTATCTCGTAGCTCATAGCTCGTACAGCCAAAATACTACTTCTTAACGGTGTATACCAAAGAAAATTACAGGGAAAACTGAGTGAAAATGCGATAATTATATACACTCTATAGCTAAAGCATCGCACGGCCGTGCCGGAGCACATTTTTACTTGTGTATTTTGAATTCTATATTTATATATACATATATTTATGTATATATAAAAATATATATGTATATATATATATATGTATATATTGTATCATTATTCATGTATATGTGTATGTGTACATTACACATATACTACGTTGTGTATAAGAGTGAATAGTTCATTGACACCGCGAGTGATCGCTCGCGCGCGCGCGTGAGCAACGAATATTTCATACAGTTCAAATACAAATACACAAAAACACACACACACACACACATACATACACATATATATATATATATATACATATATATAAATATGTTTGTGATAATACTTTTCCTTGTATGCATACACGCAAAGGCGCGCTCTCACACTTGCACTCTCGCCGGCGCACGCACACATTGGCGCGCATGTATGTGTGTGTGTGTGTGTTTGTAGGTTTCTGTACTATATTACTATATACACACAAAGACCGCGAACCGCGAGTCGTCGTCGACAGCGACGTCAACAATGCGACGCCACCGACGACGACGACGTCGGCAGCGCGACGCTTCTGGGACGTCGAAAAAAATATACACAAACATAAAATGATAAATTATAATGAACCGATGGGAAAAATAGACTATATATATATATATATATATATATTTTCTATACATTCGACTCACGCACACACGCACGTCAATAATATTTATATATATATATATATATATGAAAATACGAGGAAAACTCGCCACACACACTCTCTGAAGCGGCCGCCGCCAGCGACGAGCTCATTATCGCGATATGTTGTTTTGTTCTCGCATTTTATGCCTTGTTGGCTGCCGGAAAACTCGCATCGAGAATTTTCACGGAAAATATTATGAAATATATAAATACAAATTATGCAGACACACACACATATTTAAATATAATAAATATAAGAATAATATACTATAAAATTCTTAAATTATATAAATTACTTTGAATTCGATTTGTGGCGCACTGCATTTCTTTAAGACGCGGAAATGAGAGACGAGCATTTTGTATATATCATACGCGCGCGCGCAGAGGTGTAAGCCGGCCGGCTGCAGACGGCTTGCCGCCAACTTTTTCTATATTTCGGCGGTCACCGGCCGATGGTTCCTTAGTTTCTTTAGCCAGCTGGCCGCTGACTTTTTATATAAACGGCCGGCTAAAGTCGGCGCTATACTAGAAATTAAATTTTTAAAATATATTATTTTCACAGGATTACTAAAGACATTAAGTTTACTTTTAGTATTAGCTTGATTACTGGCGAGAGAAACCACGCGGTTGACTGTAGTCGGGAGAAACCCGGTTCAATGTCGGCCATACTAAAGTTTTTCTCCAGCTCTATATGCGGCCGGTTCCATTTTTAAGTTTTTCGTTGAAACCTACAAGACACTATAGTTTCATGATTTCCCCGGGATTTTCCAGGGATTTCCCCGGATTTTTACCGGATTTTCCCGGAATTTCCGAAAACTTTTCCCGAGATTACCCCAAGATTTTCCAAGATTTCCCCACGTTTTCACCGGGATTCTCCCAGTGTTTTCCAGTTATTTTTCCGACATTTTTCATTGATTACCCCGGGATTTTACGGTGTTTTTTTCCAGGATTTCCCCGGGATTTCCTATCGAGAAATCTTGATAAATTCCCGTGTAACAAAAAACAAAACCTCAAAAATGACCCTCTAAGTACAATTAATAATTATTTCCGGAGATTTCCAAAATATTTCTTAAGATTTTGCAGGATTTCAAATAATTGTCCGAGTTTATCCAGGATTTCCCTAGATTTACAGGAATTTTACAGATTCCTGAGGTGTTTTGTTGCGTTTCTGTTTTTCGGAATTTCTCATTATTTGAAGAAATGTGACTGTGAGATATTCCCGGGATTTTCCCGGTATGTTCTCGCAATAAATCTTGTTATTACCCGGATTTCCCCGGAATTTCCACGAAATTTCCACGGAATTTCCACGGAATTTCAACGGGATTTTCCCGGCATTTTCTACCGAGAAAACTTGTGAAATCCCTTAAAATAAAAATTGTGCGGTAAATAAATTGTCAGGGAAATACCGGGGAAATTCAACTAAAATCCAGGAGAACTCCCGGAAAAACACCTTATATTTAGAGGAGCCAACAAAATGCTCGCAATTAGAATTTTCACAAAGAATATATGAAAAATACGGTACATTTACCTGAAAATGTGTAGGAAAAGAAGATCTTGGATTTTAGTTGGATCTTACGACACTAACCCCCCCCTTACATCACCGTTATCACCGTTATCAAACATTATTATGTTCCCTCATTTAATTATCTATGGACTTTGTGATGATAAATATGAAAAAATTGTGGCGATAAGTCACAACTGGCTTGTGAATTATTCTCAAGAGACTTAACGCCACTAAAAATCCTGGCGATAATGCACAGGCTGACTGTGACTTATTCTCAAGAGACTTAATGCCACAAAAAATTGTGACAATAAGTCACAGTCGGCCTGTGCATTACTCTCACGATTTTTCCTGGCGGTTCTTGAGAATAAGTCACAGTCGACTTAACGTCAGGAAATTGATACTTACTCTCACAAAAAATCCTGACAATAAGTCACAGTCCACCTGTGCATTACTCTCACGAATTTTAGTGGCGTTAAGTCTCTTGAGAATAGGTCACAGTCGGCCTGTGGATTATTCTCAGGATTATTCGTGAGAATAAGTCTCAATTTTTTGACGTTAAGTCTCAATATTGTAAAACCAAAAAACAACAACAAAATACACGGTGACGATAATGCACAATCGCGGTGAGATTAAGTCTCTTGAGATTAATTCACCACACCAAAAGTACCTATATATTTGGTTTTTGTATTTTGTTTGTACAGTAAATACAAACATATGCATTAAAATTACAATTAAAACGACAATGTATGCGTATACACGTGTATGTGTGTGTATATGTGCGTGTGTGTGTGTACCAAGCAAACAGACACACAGACGCGCGGGTAGCGTTTTTAAGCTGTTTTTCATTGTTTAATTGGTGTGACCGGATAGCGGTAATTTATAGAACGCGCAGGTGGAGGCGCAATCATGGATTTTCAGTACACGCAGCGCGTTCGTAACGAGTCGAGAAAATAATTTGGAATAGATAAATGTAGATAAATTCGACAGCAGGTTGATGATAGAAATGTGATATATAAATAAATCAGATTTGATCGCGTGTGATCATTCGATATTGTTGAAATTAGTTTAACATTTAAATATTTAACACCATAGAGTTAAATAATTTAAGAGTACAGAATCGAATTGATTTAAAATGAATAATTTTACCAAAAAAGACATTTTTGATAATGACGATCGAAGATTTCTAAAGATCGTTGAATTAACTACATGAAAATCCATCAATACTGTAAGAATTCAGAATCAAATTTATCTAAATTAATATTTTTTCCAGAAAGTCATTTTTAAACGAAAAATCACGATCACCCTAAAAAGCGATCTTTCGCATAGTTTTTTTGTACAAATTGCTATAAAATAAACAACGATCAAAAAAATATAGATCTTTTAATAAAATTAAAATTATTAGAAGTCTCAGGAAACCATCAACGATAACTAGAAATTCGATCCTCGAAATTAAGAACTAAACATTTGAAGATCACCGTGTCAATCAATCTTGATCACTGAAAAGACAGTTATTTTACAGTGTAAATAAAATTGCATGTTAATCATACGATCAAAAGGAAAAACAGCACGATCAATCAGTTATGATCACTAAAAAGTCAGATATTTCGTAATGTAAATCAACTTGCAAACTAATCACGATAAAAACGATCTATTGCATATTTTATAAAAAGCTATAAAATAAGCAGCTTTCAAAAAGTCGATCTACAATACAATTAAAATGATCAATATCAATCATAATCACTGAAAAGACAGTTAATTCCAATCTAAATCAACTCGCTAACCAATAACACGATTAAACGAAAAAACATTTCACGATCACCCTAAAAACGATCTTTTGCATAGTTTTTTGTAAAAATTGCTATAAAATAAAGAAAAATCAAAAGGTTGATCTTCAGTAAAATAAAATTGAATAAATAATTTGAATGCTCAAAACTACGATCGCTTGCAAAGTATTTTAAAGTTGCTATCGATCATGATCCTTCTATGGTTATTAAGATCACAGATTTTCATAATTAAATACTAAAATATTAAAATTCCACAGAATAGAGATCGTTTGCAATGGTTTAACCACCTTTCTTTTAAAGCTTTGCAATCGATGAAGATACCTCGACCATATTTCAAAACAAAGATTTCCAAAGTTCATAAAAACTGTGTCTAGTTCATGAGAATTGTGTCTAGTCCATGAAAATTGGGTCTAGTCCATAAAAAGTGTGTCTAATCCATAAAAATTGTCCCTAGTCCATTGAAAGTGTTTCTAGTCCATAAAAATTGTGTCTAGTCCATGAAAATTGTGCCTAGTCCATTGAAATTGTGTCTAGTCCATAAAAATTGTGTCTAGTCCAAGAAAATTGTGTCTAGTCCATTAAAATTGTGTCTAGTCCAAGAAAATTGTGTCTAGTCCATTCAAATTGTGTCTAGTTAATTAATATTGTGTCTAATTCATGAAAATTGTATCAAAAATCAATTACGATCACCATAGCAACAAATTATTTATTATTTATAAAGATTATTATCTTTTTTAATGATCAATACAAATATTAATGGAATAATGGCAAATATATATTTTTTAATTTGCAAAAAACGATCACGATCACTAAAAATTACCAATTTCTCACATTATTATAACGTATTTACGATAGCTTAGGATTTATCACGATCGTTTTAAATTAAAGGCAAATGAAAAGAAAAAAAGGATTGTGATATTTCAAAATACAAACAATTGGCAAGAACAATTCGATCTTTGAAATGATCAAAAGTACAGAATTTCTTAAAACAAATGACGATCACTATAAATGCGATCATCGATAATAACTAAAATCGATAATAACTAAAAAATATACGTATATATTATGAGTTTTACGAAAAAATTACAAATATTAAACTTTTTTGGTTTTTCACGGACTTTTTGAGAGATCATAGATACTTACCGAACAAATTAGCGATCACACAGCTTATTTGCAATCACTGATCAAAAAGTCGATCCCAAAAAAAAGATAGTATGCGGTAAAATTAAATTGATGTCACATATCTGTGCTTTCAGATAAATATGAAAAAAGTCTTTGATACTAGCGATCATAGTTACAGTGATCGATGAGCAAAATAACGCTTTTTAGTTGCAAAAAATACGTTAAAAATCATTTTTTACGATCGACTGTAAAAACTTCTGCAAAAAAATACTTTTTTTATATTTCTGATCAATAGTTAATATTTTTATCTTATACAACTCAAAACATCGATCAAAGAAATAAAAAAAAATGCCTACCATTTTTATGAACCGTTCAAGTGATCGCTATGGCCAAAAACGATTTGAACGATCTTTAATACGATCGATGGACGATATATTGTTAAAAATACATATTTTTTTCTAAAAATCGCTTTGATCAGTAATCGATAGACAATAATCGATAACGATTCCACTAAATTTTGCCGATCATTTGGAGAGTGATCGTGATCGATGTATCACCCGTAATGATATCGAGAATCTTCAATATAACCATCGAAAATTGAGTTTTTTTCCAAATGTTTTAGCTTGATAGTATAAACTAATTAAACAAATATGATCATTTTGATGGAACTGTGTTAAAAAATCCATGGTTTTCCATCATCACATTGTATTTGATCGTATAACGATCATTTGGCGTCGTGCCAGCAATTGCAGGTCAAAAAACGCTCATAAATTATGACATCGTTTGATAATAAATATAAAAATAGTTAGTTTCGAAACCGAAATGAAGATTGGACGATTCGATTAAATTGTATCGAGAATTGTATCAAACTAGCAAGCAGAGAGTCCCGTGTTGAAGCCAAAATGGTCCATTTGATCTGATCTCTTTAGCGACCAAGGCCAACTTTATACTCTCAATAATAATAATTCTAAGTTATGTTTTAATTAAACTGTCGCCTGGTTTTGACCATAGTACAGCTAATAATAGTGGTCGATCTTGATCAGTAAAATCTGTAAGATCAGTGATCATTCAAATATAATAAATTAAATTAAATTAAATTACATTCATTAACATTAGCTTTAGACCAACGATACAATAAACCAACAAATATATTTCCAATGAAAAATATTTATATCGTACACACACATTTAAAACAAAAGTCCATAAATTGCTGATCGTTTCGAAACATTTCAGCGATCGCTGCCAAAAAACAAAACACAAAAAATCTTTGCTCGATCAGCGATATAAACGCGAGCGCGAGCGCGATTCAATAAATTGCGCGATCGTCACTGCCGATCGTTACTGCCAGCAGCACCGATCGATCGATCGATGCGCATTGACACGACAACAACAACAAAAACTACGATCGCCATTGCATATTGCACATAATATGTATATGCAACAGCGAGTAAATGTTGAAATATGCGAAAAACTAATTTCACAGACACACTCACACGTTTATAAATGTAGACGCGGAATGTGTCCGAAATCACGGGTGACTAACTCAATTTGCACCTGAGCTTATCTTTCTTTTAAATTGATATAAAATAATCGCTGTCGTCGTACAACAGACAATTAAATCGAGCCATAGTCTTTACGGCAGCTCGCCGGTATTGAGTGTCCCTCGCGCGCGGCGCCGGCGCAGCATTTTGTTCTCTAAAACACGCGTGTTTGTTTGCACAAATAAACATCGACCGCTGACACCAATTTATGCAACATCAAAATCATATTACTTTCGCAGTGAAGCGTGCGCGCACACGCCCGTCCAAAGTACGCGCAATTAATCGGATAAAATTAAATAAACACACGCGCTCGGCTCGTAATCACATATAAAACTGTATAAATAAACAGAAGCATAAATAATATTCGCTTTTAATACATATATGTATGTTTATATGTAGTTATATATGTTTATTTATGTAAATAGCCTTCAACGCGCGGAGTAAAGAATAAAAGACACACATGAAACACGATGACACACGAGTGCATAAGACATTGGTATCCTACGTAGTGAGTCAGTTTAGACCATGGATAACGATTTCACAGACTTCCTGAGCCACAGTTGGAATGCAGTAAAGTTCAAGGCGGCCAACGTGTCCGCTAGTCCGCTCCTCTCGTTGGAGCACCTGCAACACCAACAGCAGGAGCTCCACCAGAAGCTGGCCGGTTCCATTACCGGGTGCACTGGTGGTGCTACACTCTCAAATCGTCAGTTCCTCGATGAACTGAATAGCCTGCGATCGCAACAGCAGATGCAACAACAATACACGATAAATACTACACAACAACAACAACAACGATCAAGTGCCTCAGATGTGGACATTAAACAGTCCTATTCGCCCCTGTCCTCACCACAACCTTCGTTACCATTGCTGCAGGTCCACCATCAGCAACCACAACAACAACACATGCAGTTGCAGTCACCTCAACATCCCTCCTCCCACACGAATTTGCAACAGCAACAACGGTTATCTGGCGTCGGCGTCACCACTCTCCATCGCCCCGCTTCCGACTCGACTGATCTCAAAGAACTAAGACTTAGCAGCCTGGTGTCGCCGACCAGCACACTGCGTTTACCCGGCGACACGACCATCTCACGTAGTAGCCTGCAAGGTGCAAGCCTAGGGCATCAAAGTAATCAGCCGTACCATCAGCAGCCACAGCAGCAGCAGCATCAGCATCCACTCCACAGCTCACAACAGCATCAGCAACACCACCATCACCCCCACCAGCACCCCCATCTACTCGTGCAACAGCAGGCAATCACCACTCTCGCTGATGAACCAGTGGACAGTACCACACCACCCCCAGCAACGACAACGACTCCGGCGGCGACACCCCAACCTACCCATCAACTGCAATGTGCCTCCAGCTCTAGCTCCAGCGTTGCTTCGTCGGTGCTGGTCGCGTCCTCGTCCGGTTCGGCTGGAGATCACGATAAAAAGGCTGCCAACTCTATTCGAGGTAGGATACAAATGAGCAAATGTTTAATTAATTATTTGGGCATACGCCTAAAGAGATAGAGGCATAAATTAAGATGAGTAAAATGGTGTTTCCATAACGATGCGTTGCGATGCGTTGCAATGCGTTTCGATGCGATGCAATGCGTTGCGATGCGTTATCGCCGAGGCGCCCCGGTGCGGCGCATTGCGCGCGTTTTTATTCCGCACTATATATACACATAACTATCAATACGAACGATGTTGCAATAGGTCAGGTTTGCAATTATAATCGCAGCGAATCTGTTGGTCTCTCACTCTGTTCGCTCTCTGTCCTCTGTTCTGCCTCTCGCTCTCTCTCTCTCATGCGGCATTGAGGCATTTTTGCAATTTTTAGCAGTTTGCATGTATACTAACTGTATGTGGCAGACATTACGTAACATATCTTGTATATAGTACATATATTGTACATGAATGCATAGTATATAAGAGAATACAAGTATATATATATATATATATATATATATATATACATATTTATATTTATATATATATATATACATAAATGTTCCAGTGCGGTTTTGTTTTGCACTGCTGCGCTCGCGAACTATTTTCC
>JAAAKO020004976.1:0-20229 GCA_010015015.2 Bolitophila cinerea | reverse complement strand
TTTTTCGGGTCTGAGCTAGTTTTTCGTGTCTGAGCCCGTTTTTCGGGTCTGGGCCCGTTTTTCGGGTATGAGTCGGTTTTTCGGGTCTGGGCCCGTTTTTCGGGTCTGAGCCCGTTTTTCGGGTCTGAGTTCGTTTTTCGGGTCTGGGACCGGTTTTAAGGTCTGAGCCCGTTTTTGGGTCTAAGCCCGTTTTTCGTGTCTGGGCTTGTTTTTCGGGTCTGAGTCCGTTTTTCGGGTCTGGGCCCATTTTTCGGGACTGGGCTTGTTTTTCGGGTCTGAGTTCGTTTTTCGGGTCTGGGACCGTTTTTCGGGTCTGAGCCCGTTTTTTGGGTCTAAGCCCGTTTTTCGTGTCTGGGTCCGTTTTTCGGGTCTGAGTCCGTTTTTCGGGTCAAATGTACATTTTTTTTTAAAAACGGGTGCTCGGGTACCCGGGTTCTCAAAATGACTGGTATCGACAGCACTAGTACCTATACCTACAATAATAAATGTGTTTTTGAATTGAAAGAAAGAAAGGCTGCGTGCTGTGTGTTATCACCTGCGTTTGCGTTTCACACCAAAGAGAGATTAAAAACCTTCTCGCTAAAGGTCTCTCTCTTCTTCGATCTTCTAAGAGAGAACTCTTATTCTCTCGCACGGTAGCTGTTCCTCTCTGTTTTTTCGCTCTTTCTCTTGAACTTGAAAATATAGCGCACTCCGCGCCGCGCGCTGTGAGCTTTTTACCTTGATCTTCGTGCGCGCACAGCAATCTTTCTGCGCGCGCGCGCGCACACATTCTCCGTTTGCGCATTATAATTTGTACTCTGCCGCGTTCAGACAAAACGTACGCACGCGTTTCAAACCACCACACCGACACCACACGAGCCACTTCGAGCTAACTGATGAAGACACGTTTTGAAAATATTCAGTTGGACTCCGGTTATCATTGCGGAAGGTCGCAAGAGTTCGAGTGAAGACCACCACAACCAACGATCGTAACGATATCACCAAGAAAATTAAAACTATATTTTGAATTGTGATTGTGTGTCTGTGCGTGATTTTATTTTTTAATAATTTTTTTTATTATGTTTAATTTCAATAAAATGCCCTGGCCGAGATAAGTGAATAAAAAGTTGTTTAACAAGAAAAAATAAATCAAAAAGTGCGCGACAATCCAAAAAGAGTATATAGTTACACAAAAATGAGTCCAAGTGATCTGTGACCACAACAGGAAAACATCGAAAGAAATTCCGATCAACGCGTGTACCGTTACGCGCTGAGCTAAAAGCTATACTTTTTTTTGTTGTTAAAGACGCGCGAAATTCAAATAAATTATGAGCAGATTGAAATCATCATCATCAACGTCGACGACGAAGGCGACACCAGCGATGACGATCAACGTGAGCATGTGGATTCTTGTGCTATATTCCGCCGTTGTGATGGTCGGAAGTATCTTGAGTGTCGATGGATTAAGTACAACAAACGATCGAGGTATGTTTTTGGAGTGTGTGAATGAGTGTGTGGGGAATGGATGGTTGGTGTGCTCTTTTCTGCGCAGCGTAAATTGTCTAATTACATGCAATTATTTGCATTACACGCATGCGTGTTGCATGTGTACGCAAAACGACGCATAATGTAGACGCAACAACAAAAACAACAAAAGCAACTAGGTGCAATTTGCATGAGATTAACCCATTTTGAAAGTGCTTTTCCTATCAATTTGTAGAGAACACGCATTAGTCGTATATTTCTATCGTAGCTTATCTTATATTTACAGATTTATGAGTAAAAGACATAATGATAAATTTACTTATTATTATTGATAATATTATTATTATTAATAATAATAGTATTTTTAATATTATTTATAATAATATTATTATTATTATTATTAATAATAATAATAAAAATAATAATATTATTGACATGCAAAAGTATGTGATGAGAACCAAACTAAAGACACTCACACAAAAAAATAACTTTCTTTAAGTCAATGACTTGACCTATATCTGATCAATGAACGTGTATACGGATGCGCATGTATTTGTATATATATATATATATATATATATATATACACTTCACGGTCTACCTCTGCGCTTATTAGTGTATATATATATTCTTGTATGTTTCTTTAAATAATATATATACCTGTAGTGGACATTCGCGAGTTAAAGCGTGTGTCGTTGTGGCATTTGCGACGGTATCCGACACGGTGGTTCGATGTTTTCTTGTAGTATATTATGTCTTTACTATAGGCACCTATATACAATACAGACATATATATAATATATATATATATATATATATACCTTGAGTGACACGCACGCCGAATAGGAAGTAATGTTGTTTTACCTGCACGGTTTTTGTTTTTATTCTTGTAGGTACTACGTCTAAGACAATGCAAACGTATTAAGGTGTACTACTAGGTACTTTAGGTTGTAATATATGTGGTATATATATACATTTATACAATGACACATATTTACAATACGATATCTGTGTGTGTGTTTGCTGACATTCCATTTCACTTTAATTTCTTTCGAGACAGGGACATTCTTGTGCAATGAATGGACGTGATTTTTCGGGGTGATTACAGAGGCATTTCTCTGGGAGAGTTAGCTGTGTTAATTCTGATTAGGTTTTTTTTCTTGAGGTTTTTTTTTTGCAGAAACCAATAGACTGGTTTGACAGAATCTACTTATAATTTTAGATTGAGCCTTACTTTGTTGAGATATAAGGGTTGCTGGGTAGTGTTAATGATGGACCTTCGATTTTGACGCCACTAAGATTGACCATCTAGCATTAATTTGAATTCCTGATGTTTGGTATCTCCTCGTCGTTTAACCCTTTGGTCAGATTGGCGTTGGACAATTTTGAATCCACAAATTTCTAAAAAATCCACGAATTTGACTGAACTTACTCTGAAGACACTCCTAAAACCACCAAAATGTGGATTTGAAATTGTCCAACGCCAATCTGACCGAAGGGTAATAAGTAATAAGCAGGGCAACCAGAAGTATGATGATGCATGTTTTTTTTTGGGCGAAGTGCTATCGTTATTTAAATAATGTGCTTTAAAAAAATATACTATTTTTAAGCCTTACTTTTTAGGGCCTTTTGGGAATAATTGGAGCTCCGTAAACCTAACCCCCCCCAAATCGAAAAAAGAGATATATTTTGCGGCATTCAGTAGTCCGTTTTTTGACCACAAATTACCATCAACAAGTTTGATTGACCACTCTCGGTTTAGAAGTTATTTGCGGCATTCGATTGACCATTTGACTACAAATGACCATCAACATCTTTGATTGACCGAGTGTAAAAAGATATTAAAAAAATTATATTTTAGAGCATATTTGGTAATTTAGGCTTTTGCATGGGCATATTTGGTCATTTTTCAATATTTTTTTAATTTTGCATAATTCACTGATTATTTTATACTTGCGCAAGCATTAAAAATAATTATTTCTAATATTTGACTTATGCAAAAGTGCCATAAACCATATATTCATTTGTGTTTTTTTTGTGACAAAACTATATTCATTGTGACAAGAATTTACTTATTGTAACATAACAATATATTAAGCAAATCATATGTTTTAAAAAGACACGATTTATTTTAGCACTACATTTTTTATAATATTATGTAGATTTTTTTAATGATAATTAATATTGATTTATAAATACAATTTAATACTAAGTTTTATATTTTTCAGAGCATAATTTGCCATTTTTTGTCGTAGTTGGGTCATATTTTAATAGGCGCTTAAAATATGACCTAAAAACGACGAAAAATGCCTTAAAAATAGAAAAATATGCTCTAAAAAAAATCACTATTAAATAACATTAAAAAACTACAGCTTTTTAGGGCATATTTTTGGTTGCCCTAGTAATAAGTAATAGGCTTCTTGTGAAGCTTTTTTTCTGAGGTGCATTCGAAGGGGAGCGTGCTGAAATCTCGAAAAAAACTGGAATTGCAAATTCTGGAAATGAAAAAATATTACGAAAGTCAAAGTCGCGAAAAAAAAATCTCGAATGACAAAATATCTAAAAACATGCAAGGCGATATAAAAATTGCGCGCTGTAGAATTTTATTTACAAAAATATGGAAGAAGGCTAGTGATATTATTTTAGCTTTCTTTTTGCAAAACAAATAAGAAGTGAACTAATAGCAAAAAAACAAGAAGAAGACTAGCCAAAACTATGAAATGTTATTTATTAGCGAATGGAAATGAGTAAAAGCTTTTAAAATCAAACTACAACACAATATAATTTTATTTTGTATTATTTTAATATTTCACAGATGATATGAAAATCTGCTTTGAGTTTTTTGAGGATATGTCAAAATTATTACATTCGCGATATTTTCATTCGAGATTTAGATATTCGAGATTCTTTCATTTAATATTTAGTCATTCCATGTTTTTTTTTCCGAGATTTTGTATCCAATTCCGTATAAAGCCTAAATGATAGAGTATTTTTTCCGAAAACCGTGTTTCCATGAATAATTTCTTCTAGAAGATATATTGTAAAATATCTAATTTTCATATATTGTTTCATAGATGAAGCTTCAATGGTATAAAGTACTTTATTTTAGCAAGAGCGTCCAAATTACTCAGCCATTTAGATTAGAAGATAAATACTATACTTACTTACCAATGAAAACTCACTAAACTCGACTTTAATCAAAGTCGACTTTATATATAAGAGCACCTTAAGTTTGCCCATAGTGTACCAATATTCAAATTCAAGTCGACTCTACTTAAAGCAACTTTAATTATCTGCATAAGGTAATAATTTGTGAAATATCAACAAATTCTGAATTTTAAATTGTTTTGAATTATAAAATAATAAAAAAATAAAAATGTTTAACGACAAAATGATTTAGGATTATGAACTTATTACTGACATGGAAGTAATACACAAACTGAAAAGCAGAACAATTGTCTCAGTTCTCGGATAAATCAATTTAAAAATAATTCATGTTTACAAAAACGATGAATACATAAATATATATATATATATATATATATATATAACAATTAAAAAGAACTCCTTAAAGGCCATTATAATTGAATCACTTTTCTTGTTCATGTGAATCTTGCCATAGATTATTGCCGGCCGCGATGTAGGTGTATCAGTTATCATCGAGAATAAATCCATTCCTTGTATGATCCTGATTAAGATCTCAAGAACAGTAGCGGATTCAATGGATGGCTATGGAGGACCCGGTTTTCGGTTCTGGAGCTGGTTTTTGGGTAACCGGGTACCCGGTTTCAATTGAATTTGGGTACCTGGTTCCCAAAAATAAAAATATTGACAGCACTATATAAATAGCAACTAATATCAAACTATTTTTTTTGTGAAAATTCTAAATTCATTATTACAAAATCATATTCTAAGTTACAAAACCAGTGATATAGTTTAAAACAAGCAAAAAAACATCTTAAAACCAGTGATATGATTAGACATACATCACTTTTTTTGCTAGAGAATTGTTGATTTACTTAATACAAAATCTGATATATTCATAAATCAAAATCAGTAAGATTTTTAGTAAAAATAATACTTATAATAAGTGATTTTATAAAAGAATATTATTTTCACTATTCTTTTAGTAAATAATTAGGTGTCAGGAATAAATTATAAAAAGAATAATATTTTTCGTATAGTAATTCAGAAATATATCCTTTTATGCCATAAGCCTTTCTGGAATTAGTTTTTTCAGGATAAAAAAGCCACGATAACTTTGTTGTCATTAGGTTCTAGAAGACAAGAATATTTTAAAACAACTTTTTTATATTTGCTTTTTTTAGATTATCTATTCTGCAATTAATTCGCTGGAATTGCAAGGCGGAATTAACTCGCTGGAAATGCAAGTTTTTCTAGAACGGTTATACCGGACGGTGTTTAAAATTTAAAAACAATTTTGTTCCAAATAGAATATATTACGGCATGTTACCGCCGCTTACGGCACGAATTGTATTTATAAAGGAATGGATTACTATTTTTTTTTTTTTTAAATTACCCCCTTTAATTTTTATATTATAGATATTTAAAATACCTTTAAATTAATACCAAACACACTTACCACACTTCCCGGAACGCTCCGAAATATATTTTTTAATTTTTTTACTAAATCTCTAAACCCCTCCAACTCCTTAGGGGTTCATTTCATAAACATAAAATGTTGTTTTCGATGTTAGGGGGTTCCTTTTCGAAACCTCTTTGGGACAATTTTCAGCAATTTCAGTTCACCGGAAAATTAATGCCGCAATTGCAGTTCTCCGGAGACTTAATTCCGCAATAGCATTTCGCCTTTGCAGTTCCAGGTAATTAACTTCACCTGAGCAGTTACAGCTAATCTCAAAAATGTAAATATAAAAAAAGGATTTTCCTAAGTTCTTTGTTCTTTGAAAAATTAAGGTCAAAAAGGTTATTGTTGATGTGTAATCATGAAAAAAGCTAATTCGAGGTATAATAATGACATAAAAGCAAGTTTAAAAATGTATTTCCGAATAATAATTATAATAACCTCCCTTCAAAAATAATTAAAAAAGTGCATAGTACAATTTTGAAAAAACTTTTTTTTTTGGGAAAAAACAGTTTTTAAAAATACATCATTCATTAGTTAAAAAGCAGTAATTTTATTCGTAATAAATAAATCATTTTTATGAAAAATCAGTGATTATTTTATATCCGATTTTATGATTTTCTAAGTATCAAATCAGTGATTAAAAAAACAATATAAAGTGTTTTTAAGAGTTCAAACTCTGTGCTTTTTTATAATAAGAAACAGTTATTTCTCAAAATAACGGTTCTGTACTATAACGTCGTGACAAAAACGTCATGGCCAAAAACGTCGTGGCCTAAAACGTCGTGTTAAAATCGTCGTGGCCAAAAACGTCGAGGCCTAAATCATCGTATCCAAAAACTTTGAGGCCTAAAACGTCGTAGACTAAATCGTCGTGGCCTATAATGTCGTAAACATAATACGCCGTATTTTAAATCGTCGAGACCTAAAGTTGTGCCCTAAGTCGTCGAGACCTAAAACTTCGTGGCCTAAAATGTCTAGGGCTACTCACGACTTTCTAATTTTCTTTATGGTTCCATAAAAATGGATAAAAAAAATTTCTGACAATGCGAGGGCTATGGTAAACACTCTAGTGGCGATCTTGCTGATCAAATAAAGTTTATTTGTATTTTTAAAATATCGTGTGATCTTGTGCAACTTTGAGCTGTTTGATGTGTTTCAATGATTGTAATCGTTTTTTTTAAACTAACTATCTTTTAACCATTTTGATAATACTAATAAAAACTAATGAAATATGGAGCTATTTTTCAACAATCTTGAATAATAACCGACAATAATACAACCATAATATACTTACATCTCTTTTTAAAATTATTAAATTTAAAGGAAATCAATGTAAAAATAATAATAAATGTTCTCGTGAATACCCACTTGAATAAGAAAATATTTCTGAATATAATTTTCCATGTTGTCTATAGGAATATAAATATAAAGAATTAGCACAACTAAAATAGATAACAAAGATAAACTTAATATTGAAATTCAAGATCATCTAACAATTCTATTTAATAAACTAATTTCTTCTAATAAATTTAATGTAGGAGAATCAGCTATATTAGAAGAACTTAATAAAATTCATCAAAGAGTTATTCTAGGTAGAAAATTTAGTATTCCCTTATTTATCGACGAATGATCGATCGAAACCTAATCTACGAAATTATATTATGATAGAAAGCGATCAGATTTCGACAACGTTTGCTACTCTTGCTTGTGGAGTCATGCTGACTTGAGTAATGCTTCTATGATCCCGGCTCCGTCGGGCTTATTTCAATCTATCGTTGATTCATTTTATAATCAAATTCTATTTGCGCAATAGCGAGTAATCGGAGTACTCTAACTAATCTTCAGCAATATTTCAAAAAAAAATTCTAGGTCACAATTGAATCACCCTGTTATAGATCGCGATCCAAATATGGCATAATGTGCCCATTATGTCGCGCGTCGTAATCGTTGTGCGCATAAAACCATTATTTACGCAAGTGGCGAGCGCATACATAGTTATACGGACTGCATAACATATATATGTGTGTGCGAGAGTGCATCTTAAAATGTATATATATATATATATATATATTGATTTCTCAAAGCAGTTGCGCGCGCCGCGCATAATCCGGCGAGTAAGCCTCATTTGCTGCAACGGTGCAAAAATGCATTGCAATGCACTCGAAACACCCAGCAGCTACCTGTTGGCCAAAGCACTGCATCTTCTTATGCACGCGATAATTGTTTGATGTGAACGTACCCGCATTTCGTACGTTTACCTCTAAAAATTTATATAATAGATCCAGGAAGTTGGAAAGCGATCGATGGACGCGCATAATGCACGCATTATAGATTCGCATTTGTGTTCGTTCTCATTTAAACGGCGAAACTTGTATATATATGTACTCTCTGTGTACAGATGCAAGTGGTGCACATGCACTCGTGCATCGCAAAGTCCAATAAGAATAAATTGCGAAAGTAAATTGCGTGATCACGGCTAAATCTTGCGCACAATAGCAACGCATCACCACTCACACTCACACACATTCTAATGTACCTGCGATCACTCATCTCCACGATCATGTGTGACGTGTTTATGTGAGCATTCGTGTGTGTGTGTGAGTGTGTTTTCTAGAAAGAAAGATTCTACTTATTATAGATTTCTATGGATTTACTATAACGTGTGTGCTGCGCGTATCCGCACTCGCGCCGCGTCACGTCGTTTCGACGCACGCGGTAAACAGACCGTTATATTTGCATAGCCATTTTAGAGCGTGAAACGACTATGTCTATATATATAAATAAAGTATATTCTATACAGGTATCGTGATCGATGGATTTTTAAGGCGTAAGAAATTATGAAGATCGTCTGCTTTGACTGACGGTATATGTACTTTCTCTATTCGAGGAACGAATCAATTTGGAATCACTGCATTATCTGAGAACAATAGTAATTCAATCTTATCTAATTTAGATATGTTTCCGCTGAAAAGGGCCCGATTGAATATCAGTGAATAATGTAGACCGTGTAATTTCGCTTTTTTGTTTTTCTAGATCAAAAATTATTCTGACACCAATTGTGTTTGAATGCGCTATGTTAGTACCTTCTAAATGTACAGCCATACACTGCAAAAAATTACACATACATATTAACGTAGCAGTAGCAGGTTGATCAAATGTATGAAGTGATTTTTTGAGTTTAACGATATAAAAAAATATTATTTGGCCGTAAACCCTTATCTTTTAAAATAAAAGACTTGCAAGATAAACATTGAATGATTGAATGACTTTCATAGGCACTAGCACTATAAATTAAAGCTGATTTATCTATTTTACAATTATTTAAATAATCTAAACTAGAAATAAATGAGATAATATCTTCTTCTTTATATTGATATGTACATTTTGAACTTTTAGGTTGTTAAAAAATTGAAAAATATAATAATATGTTTGAAGTCTTTTTTTTTCTGATTCTAAGAGTTCTGTTAATATTGATGTGCTTAATATCTATATTTTTCAAATCGCTTTTCTAACCTGTCTGTTTGCATAATTCCAGGCAAAAAATATTCTACTTCTTTATAAAATTTTATAAATTTTATTTAAACATATGTGGAGCGATATAATGCTTCAAAAGTATTTTTTGTCAACCATTATCATTTCACAGTTTTATTCAATTTAAGAATTTATCTAAATATTTTAAGCAAGGATCATCAATAGTACAAAAGGGTTTGCAAAAAATATTTTTTTAAGCTATTTATATTTATTTTTTGAATTCATTATATTCCACCAATTTCCAATAATTTGCATAAATTCTCCTGTATTTATTGTATCATCTGATTCAATAATAGCAGCTACAGTATATTCAGGAAATATATAATTTTTGAAGGAAACATTAAACTTATCTAATTTGATGGAAATAAACTTTTAAAATTATAATTTAAAAGCTTTGATAACCTGATTTTTTAAATTTTTTATATAATTAATCTCTAAAGTGTTCAAATAATGCATATTTAATTTCATGTGACACCCAATCAGTGTAAATCATAATCTTATTTAAATTTTAAAGTCCTTTCTAATTACTTTCAATATTTTTAAATAAGTGAACAGAATCATTGAAATATAGTATGATTTTTGAAATTTGAATGAGGGTTTTAAAAAGATTCTTCATTTCCAGCTAATAGTTGAAACATGCTCTGATTTATCCTGTTATTGTCTGTAACAATAGTTACATACATAAAAGCCCCTATTTTGAACAAAAGCTATTACATCTAGACACATAGATTTAAATTCATGTCCGTTAAGAGCTTTTTTCTTCACCATCTTAAGTTGAAGCTAACCGGCAGGGTAAAACCAACCGCCAGTTGAGACAATCTTGCCAAGTTGAAAATCGTTTTTCTTCACTAGAAGTTGAGCAGAACTAGAGGTTTTCAACCGGCTGCTAGCTATCAACTTTTTCTTTAAAAAAATCCTTAAAAATTTTGTTTTAAACTGCAATTCGACAGCAATAGTGACAGTTTTCAAATTGTCGATTATATTTTATTAAAAATAATATGTTATTTCTAAAGAAAACGATGAACCTGATGATGACTCTTTATTACTCTGATCAAACGCAAAATCTAGCACGGGCGATACGAGTGGCTGCTATATATCAGCGCCTCCAAGCGAACGAAATTTCGTTCCGAATAGTGCAACAGTCATAACAACCACAAATAATGAAAATAATGTCATCGTTATAAATTTTATACAAAATATAATAATTTATACAAAACTATATACAAATTATTGTATTTTAACACCAGCAATGTTTTGTTGCCTTCATCCCATCGGAAATGATAATGTCTGGAGTCATCTTAAGTCACACAAAACGCCAGATCGAGATCGCTGACAGCCGAGGCGAACGTCAGGCAATCGACTCTACCAAATTGAAGAAAAGGTGTCTAACGCCAGGCGTTTGACAGGTTTTCTCTCGGCTCCCGCTGCAGGATTATGGATCAAAAACCAAATAAATGTTATTTTTTTTTTCATTTTTGTTTACAATTTTATTAACGCACAACATCAATGAATGTAAAAAAATGTTCCACTGACATATAAAACAAAGAGTGAAGAATCGAAAAATTGTCAAAACGCCAAGTTGAGAGCAAAAATCACCTTCAACTTGTGCTTTTTTCGGAAGTTGAGAAATCGGGAAGTTGATACTAACCGGCAGCTGTCAACTTCCCGAAATCGAGAGATTTGACTGAAGGAAATGAATTCGGGAAGTTAAAAATAAAATCCCCAAGTTGAAAGTCACCTCCGAGTGAAGAAAATGGCCCCTTAAATGAACTGACTGGAGCGAGACGAACTATTTCTTTTAAACTTTCAATGCCTGTCCAACTACTGAGCTATTTTTAAACTGTAAACCACTCTTTTAATAAATATCGTCAATAAGGACAAAGACGACATTATCAAAAGCTTTTTGTTTTTTTTTGTACATGGTCGATACATGTGCTATTTTTAAAATTAGATTCTGGTGATATATTAAATGAAGATGATATTTGACATAATAAGAAATAAATGGCAAAATAAGAAAGTCTTTTAAAATTTTATCCGTCACTTAACACCCATTTTAGGTCACAACTACTTTTACATGAAGTGGAATCGAACGATAGCCTATAAAATATTATACAGTCCCTTTCAGTCAGTCGGGTGTATATTTTAAAAAGTCTACATTTGTGCCTATTGATAAACAAGCATTTTTAAAAAAGAGAGCCAATAATCAAATAGCGAATATACCAAACGTAATCCGAACCGTTGCACAAATAGGTTTTTGCAACTAGGGTCAAAATCCTTTACGACAACGAATTGCAACAAATTAATATTGATTGGATTTTTGAAACCGTCGCACAAATAGGTTTATGCATCTAGGTTATAAATATCCTGTATCACACCAAATTGAAACAAATTTTAATGTGCTGAATTTTGCAACCGTTTTACACCTAGGTTTATGCAGCTGCAGATACAAATTGTTAGTTGGGCAGGATGCATGTCAATGGTTTTATTGTTGTTTTGTATTTTAAAAATACACGGCACAGAATTAGGTTTGACCTGCACGAACTTTAGGGGAACCTCTTTACCGTATAGTATCTGTGTTCTTGTAGTATGTTCATTCTTAACATGTTTGGCACATACATCTGAAGTTTTCGTTGGTATCCAGTTTTTGTTGTGTCTGCAAAGAGCTTTTTTGCACTTATCCGCAGTATTTATATTACATAAAACATAAAACATGAATTAAATAACTATAATAACACTATTTGGTATTTGGAATAGTCAAAATTTTGAATTTTAGGTTTTTTTATTTCTTTATTATTATTAGCATCTGAGTGCATTTTATCATTAGCAGCTGAAACGAAATTATTCAATAAAACATTAGAAATAGGTTGAAGCTAGCATTTTGAAAATATCCCGAGTATTATTGGCACAATCACACTCCTTTTCAAATGAGTCAAAAAAATGTTCGGATTTTTTTTATCTTTTTTAGGGTTAAACATATTATTATCTCATTTTGATTCGGAGACCATATTTTCAAAATAAAGGTCACCAGCATTTGTTCCCTTTACTACTTGTTAAAAGTGCTTTACAAGACAAGAATTTTTTTTTCGATATAAAATGAGAACCGTAACCACAAACATAAATCTGAGAAGATCGATCTATTTCACATTTTTTACGATAATATATTCCTAGTTTATATGAAAATAGACTAACATTTTTTTGATTCTTCGCAAATACTAATTTCTAGATTACCATAACTGTCAGAATAATGAGCAAATACATTTCTTATTCTATTTTTTTTTTCAAATACTAGCAGTTCGGTTAATGAGCAGATAAAGAGCGATACATTCCAAATCTGTGCTCTTGAAAACCTTGGTTTTGGACAAAATCAACTACATCGGTTGTCATTTTAATAAGTTGATTGTCTGTAGACGATCTTAGTGGTGGTAATCAAACTATTTCTTAAACGGCCCAAAGGCAGATTTTAGCATAAATGGTTGAACTGTCGATGCTAGTGCAGATTCTGAAATTCTGATTTATACTGTAACACAGTTTTTATATAAATCTCGTCAGTAATAACTCAAACTTTTTTTCAGCTTGCAGACTTTTAGAAACATGAGTTAGATAGTTTTCGGAATTATTTTTAGACTCTGGAGAAACATGAGGAGATAATGACATACGTCGCAAATAGTTTTTATGTGGTAAAATAAAAAAAGATTTAATAAATGCAGAAGTGGCAGGAGATTGTGAGAATAATAAAAATGAAAGAATAATAGTAAGCGTAGTATATTAACATTTTTTAGGAGAATAATGTTTACCTGCTTAATTAATATATCTAATTGTTTTTCATGTATTCTATCGAGATCATTTTCAGCTGCCAAATTTAAATTTTCTGATACTGTTTGGACGTAAAATTCAAAACTTTTAACTATATCTCACTTATTTGCATCCTTATATCTAACCAACAGATTTTCTCTTTCAGACCACAACCTTAATATCAGATCGGATTAAATCAAACACTTCAATTCTTTTTTCTTTATTTCACTACAACCAGCGAGAACTTTTTAAAACATGTCGAAATTATAGACAATGGGCTCTAATGTTTGCTATTGGTTTTGATAAGAACTTAAGACAGTCCAGAAAATTTGATGGAACGGCATGTGGTTTATGTGTGATTCTTATTGAAATATTATTTATCCACAGATATTCAATGACAAATGCAAACCGGCCACCACACTAATACACACGCCTGCTAGGTTTCGGCTGTATATACTTGTTGGCTATGTTTCATTGCAAACAGCTCCGTGAACCTGCTCCCCCAAATCGAAAACAGTGATATTTTTTGCGGCATTCGATTGACCATTTTTCGACCACAAATGACCACCAAAAACTTTGATTGACCAACCTCTGTTCAAAAGTTATTCCAAAAATAAATTCGGGGGCCAACTTCACGTTTTCACCCCCCCCCCCCAGATAGAAAAACCTGATTATTTTGGGGCATTTGATTGACGATTTTATGACAACAACTGACTATCAACAACTTTGATTGTCCACCCTTGGATCGAAAGTAATCCCGAAAAAATGGTAAAAGGGTTATATATTCACGTTTGCACCCCCAAAATAAAAACAATAAAAATACTTTTGAACTGACGGGTGGTCAATCTAAGTTTTTGATGGTCATTTGTGGTCAAAAAATGGTCAATCGAATGCCGCAAAGAAATATCGCTTTTTTCGATTTGGGGGCCAGGTTCCGTATTATTATTCTTAAATTCATAGAATATTTAGACCTTTAGAGCTACTGCACCAATACATATGCATTGCTGTATATTTAGAAGGTTATGGCTATGTACTGAATTGATGTCAGATAAAGACACGGAGAGAGTGAGATTATAATGTGTTTAGCCAATTTCAAAGTGGTCAAGCACTTAAAATACAAAATATTTTTGTCCACTCGAAATTAACACAAATTTGCACCTTCAGGTCAAACGTGAGCGGCGTGCACTGATTGTACCTGTGGCTATTTACAATGCTCACGCACGCGCTTAAATTTGTGCGATGTGATGTATATAAACTCGGACATGTCGCGCACAAACTAGTCTATACGTAAAATTCACGTACGACGCAAAGTGGCCCACTTGAGCTGTTTTATTTTTTTCAAATGAAGGTTTATAGGCGTGTGCAGAAGCTCGACTCGATGTTTTTTGATGTCTCGCATTACAATTAAACATAAGACAAGAAGCGAGAGTCTTTTTTTAATGGTTTCAATGTGTGTCACCCAGATTTATACTCGACATTCCAGTTCGATTCACGAAATACAATTTTATTTTATGTATTTGTATTGTGTACAATAATTAATCTGCTGAGCTGCATTTAAAGCTGGACATACATATGCAGAAGCTGAACAAACCTGCAGTTGAATATTATGCGCGAGACTGAATGTCTGGAAGCGTCCGTCGCAGTCGATAAACGCACTTCATCAAAATTGTCACCGCTTGCGATAATTACACCAACAAAAAAAATGCCGACGCATTCTTAACTCAAGCTCGCCAAATATCTTGTAATCCTCTTAGTTGCAAGACCATCGCATACATATTTCTTAAACTCGACACGGGTCCACAAAATAAACCAAAAAAAAAACAACCGTTTACATTTGTGTCTGTTGTGATATAGAAAGAAGAATATAAACGAGCAAACGGGTTTGTTTTAATTTCTTTATCATACACATTTTTTTTGGACGTTCTTTCTGTATTCATTATTCTCATTCGGTGCGCGCCTCTCGTCTCATGTGCAAACGGCGGAGCCAATTTATTGTACGAATCTTACCCAAAAACCTGCACCCGAAATCCGGTTTTGGGCTGAATTACTCATCGTATCGATGAAAGGAGCGCGCGGGCATCGCACCGAAAATCTTCATTACCCAAAGCATGTATGCTAATTCTATTGATTCAGGTTTTTTGTGGTCTGGGCAATTGCTCCCCATGTTATGATGTCCTTGTTTTTTGTTTTTTTTTTGTTTAAATGCGAGAAAGGCGCGCGTGTGCGTCTCCAAGTCAAAAACCTCAGAGCGAGCTTTTTGATTGTGTAGTTCCCGCGCATTTTTTTTGTGGTGGTCAAATACTATTAAATTCAATTGATTCCAATATATCTAGAAGTATGTGTTGAATTAATCTGAATAGACCTAATTTCACGGCGATTGTGCATTATTGTCACCGTGTACTTTGTTGTTGGTTTTTGTTATTTAATAATGAGACTTATGCTTTTTCACCTAGTGGCCAAGTGGAGATTTTTTGGCCATTTGTTGGCCATTTAAGTGGAAACAGTGGCCATTTACTTGGCCATTTGAATACAAATGTTTATGAGGTGGCCATTTTAGAAATATAGATTCAACATGTGGCCAATAATTTTGCGGGTTGGCCATTTGACAGTTAGTGTATTAAAAAAAAAAAAGGTTAAAAGTAGCCGATTGGCCATTTGGACCATTAATATTATTGACCACTTGGCCACTAGGTGGAAATCCGGCATTAACGTCAGGAAATTGAGACTAATTCTCACGAAAAATCCTAAGAATAATACACAGGCCAACTGTGACTTATTTTCGGAAGACTCATTGCCAGGAAAAATAGTGAGAGTAATAGTGTGCATTACTCTGACTGTCACTTATTTTCAAGAGATTTATTGCCACAAAAAACTCTGACAATATGTCACAGTCCGCCTATGCATTATACTCTCTCTATTTTTAGTGGCGTTAAGTCTTTTGAGAAAAAATCACAGTCGTCCTGTGCATTATATCATCAGTATTATTTTCCTAAAGAGGACGGTGTTTAAAATCTTGTGTTTTAATAAAAATAAACTAGCGCGCTTTGAGAATTGTATATATGAAGGAATGGATTGCTTATTTTTTACTTTTTTGATTAGCAAGTACTATTTTTATTTTTATTAAAAAAAAATGTGAGATAGAAATATTCTAGTAAGATAATTCCGCAATAAATGTTCTCCAGTGCGTTAATTTCGCTTTAAATTCTTGACGATAATACACATGCCGACTATAACTAATTCTAAAAGAGACTTAACGCCACTAAAAATCGTGAGAGTACTGCACAGTTGGAATGTGACTTATTTTCAGGATCGTGAGGTTAATTCTCTTGAGAATAAGTCACAGTTAGCCTGTGCATTAATCTCACGATTTTTTCTAACGTTAAATTACTTGAGAAAAGACACAAGTCGCAGTTGTGCCTTATAATCACAATTTTTTTCGTGACGTTCAGTCTCTTGAGAATAATGCACAGCGCCATGTCTAGAGCCGATTTAATGCAACCTTTTATTACATTATTTTAGATCACCCAAAAATAAGTTTTTTTTTAAATGTAATATCAATTATGCTACGATTACACGGACTGTAAAATGGAGCAGTTACTGCTGTTTTTCTGCCAGCTGGCAACAGTTGCCTTGTCGCCTCGACAGTTGACGACAGTTTGGCAACAGTTGTCTCAACTGTCACTGCCAAAAAGTAGCAGTTCGTGCGTACTCACATTGCGCAATCACAAATATTGTTTTTCTTGAATTTTCACACTTGTCAACCGAGACCTTGGCAACTGTTAAATAGCAATTGACATTGCCAAGTCACAGTTAACAATTCAGCGATCTTTTTTGTTGTCATATGCTCAAAAATATCCCCGAATGGCTTCAGATTACTATCAAAATTTTGTTGTCTTTAAAAATGTATCACTAAAAAACAGTGCGGTTTTCCGTTTTGGTTTCTGTGGGATTCAGATTAAACTTCGTATAAAGGGTCTTGAAGAAGAACCCCACCTAAAAAGTATGACTTCTACACTAAATTTTTATATCAGAATTTTTGCCATATGGCTTGTGGGATTTCGAATTAACTTCGTTAAATGAGAAATCTTTCCTAAAAAAATAGGACTACAATCCGGAATATTCTTATCAACCTTTTTGGAATATATCTGATAGGATTGGTATTAAACTTCCTACTATTAAGGGTCTTTAGAAGTGACCTCTTTAAATAAGACTTCCTCCCAAAATATTCCTATCAGACTTATGGCTAATAGGATTGGGATGATATTTAGCTTTAGGGTCATAACTCTTTCTAAGAATATATGACTGTATCCTTTATGTAAAGTGTGGTTTTCCAGAAGAAATATTAGAAAATGTGTTTGTTATAGGAAGTAATATTTTTTAAGAAAGGGTTGTTACTAGATAACCCTAATCATTCATTCATTACATCCCACCACAGTAATTGGTCAAAAAGCGCGATGGGAAGATTTTGTGAAGATGTCATACATTCTTTAGGAATGGTGTCTCCTCAGTACTCTTTAAACGAAGATTCATCCTAATCTCACCATGCATTTGCCTGGTGAGATTAAAAAACCTGAGAGGAATAATCAAGGTGAACGTCATATATTTAAAAAATGGGTTCATCCTGAAGACCTTAAAATAAAGTTTGCCTAATCCCACGTAAATTGAAAAGTGGTGAATTGACAGGCAGCGTATCGTATTTAACCGATTTTTCGATTACATGAACTGCTACTAAACTGCTACTTTTGAATGATGGGTATCAGTTCAATAGGCGTAGTTGACTGTTTGGATGATCAGATGAACTGTCGTCAACGGTTACCAACTTTCGATAGCAGCGACAGTTGTCAACTGAAATCAATTGTCGAAAGTAGTAGTTCGTGTAATCGTAGCATTAGTAGAAGAATAGCTATATTTAAGGAAAGTCTAATAAAAAATATTTTGTCCCATTTATCAGACGATATTCACGACACTTTCAGTTTGTTCATATGCTTTGAAAAGTATGTATTTTTTAATGGGCCTCCTGAACCAATTTTCGCGACTGTGGCAGCACGGCCTCAACTTTTCCCATGTGGACTCGTAACGCACCGGAACCAGTCCAGGCTTTCGATTGGTCTGCGATGCGCATTTGTAGTATCGTTATATATAGCCGAACTTCGTTTTATAGCATAGGGAGCAGATTTTTAAAATAACAGGAACGTTTTTACGAGTGCAGTTGGTTTCAAGGGTAGGATAAATATTGAAGAAGTTCGACTGAGGAATTCGATAGCTGTTGGGCTGTTTGGAGAATACACGTGCCGCTGGCATCTAAAGTCATGCCTAATTTTCGTTTTGGGGTTTTCATGGCTCTTTCATTACTATAGAGTTACCATGTTTCTCCAGACTAGCTGCTGTGGCCCACAGGCAACAAGTGACTTTTTACATTTTTATCACTAGATGGTGCATAGCGAAATACTGTGCTCAGAGTTCCTGATTTGGCGAGATTTTGGAACCTGACCGTCTCACGTTATGTTCGCGACACTCTGTAACTACTAACTTGGCGCTGGACTGGCTTGAAATTCCAACCTAATGCCTTTGTTTGGGTCAAAACATATTTTACAGGATGTGAAAAAAACTTGTCATAGCTATCCCCAACGTCTTCTGAATACTTTCAATTTGTTTGTTTACTAATTAGCCTTCACTGATTTGTTAGAAACGCCCCCTCAACTTTTTATGTTTGGTAACAATATTATTTTACAGTGTCTAGACTCTAACTTCCAAGTTGTCATTTTTATCCAGCTGAATTTGTGGCAAAATCGAATAGTTTTTTTGCAAATTCAACTCGTTGAATTCAACCCACAACCCACACCTTTTCGTGATAATTTCACAAATTTTTACAAGCACTAAATATAAGCGTTAAAATTATAAACCAAACATTTCAAACATGAGTGAATAAATAAAAATAGATAGAGCAACGCTCAAAAAAAGTCAAGCGGCCCTAAAATCGCTGAGCTCTTCCCGATTCACTTTTGGACTAGTGCTTAGCTGTTGGCAGGTGCTACAAGAACTATATCTAATGTCTCTTGTAAGCCTTGTTGGGTTCCTGGTCACTCAGAAATCCCGGGCAACGATCAGGCAGACCTCTTAGCCAGAACTGGTAGTAAAGACCGCTTCACTGGACCAGAACCGGTCATCGCTGTATCATCATCACTTAGGAAATCGTGGGTGAAAGACATAATGAGCAAGCTAAAACACTGGGTCTCCAAAAACGGGTGCGAGACATCGAAAATGTTCCTAGTGTAAGAGTAACTAAATCGGCGCTTCATTTAAAGCGTAAAGCTCGGTTTGGTATGCGGTATCTCCACGGGTCACTGCCGACTAAAGAAGCACCTGCTCGGTACTACTCAGACAGCCCAACCTGAAGTTGAGGGGAAATTGAATCTTGGATTCATTTCCTCGCCGAGTGCCCCGCGCTTGACATCCTCAGATGGAGAACGACTGACTCTATATTACGGGTTAAAGCACAATGGGTCCACTCAGTGGCCTAACCTGTATCATTGTGATGGTTCTACCCTCCAATCATCAACGCTCCAAACCAAAAATACCTCAGCTTTTTCGACTACCTAAGCTAGAGCTGGTTCTAACCTAGACCGAAGTCTAAATTGACAGCTCTAACTCGTTTAACCAAGTTAAAGTCGGGTGAATAAAACGAATTGCTGAGGTGGGTCTGTTTTTGGTAATCAGCCAGATGGTTTCGGAGGCAACAAGATCTCTCTTCAAGGACCTCTTCCAGGTGTCCTTCGGTCGTCCTCTCCGCCTTCGGCCCTGCGGGTTCCAGTCAAGGGCCTCCTTAGCGA